>PVKS010004818.1:0-89996 GCA_004027875.1 Aplodontia rufa
TTTTTCTTTTTTTGATTGTTTGTTTGGTTTTGTTTTCTTGTTTTGTGGTGCTGGGGATTCAACCCCGGGCCTTCTGCCTGCAAGGCAAGCGCTCAGCCACTGAGCTACATTCTTAGCCCTTCACTGAGAGTTTTTGTAATCAGACTCTTATTGCTTGGGATAATCTTGTGTATAGAGTGGGAGCAAAGCAATCATAGAGTGAGAGCTGCAAGAAACCTACGTCAGTCTGGTGGGGAAGGACGCACCGGGTCTGGAATCCAGGGCCACGGGGCCACGGGGCGTGCGGGGCGTGCGTCTTTCCGGGGACAGCCTCTAGGGCCTCCATGAGCATCCAGAGTTATCTGGGACTTCTCCAGAAAGTCAAGACTGGATGGCACACAGGGTGGGAGGTCAGGAGGGGGCAGAAGACAAGTGCGCTCCTGTACAGGGGTCAAGGTCTTATACTTTCAGGTGACCTTTGGGAGGGGAATGACACTCTTGGAAGGATGAGGTAGAAATAAATAGTTCCTACTTCTCTGCAGAAAAGAATAATCCATTTTTGTTTGCTTTTAGATGTGTGGATATACAGCAAAGAGTCCTTGAGTATAGGGACTGGAGAGTTGGCTCAGTGGTTATAGCGCCTGCCTGCAGTGTGCAAGTACCCAGGTACACGGGTTCAAACCCCAGCACCATGTACACAACCAAATGTCCGAGCAATGAAAGCCACATGAAAAACGAAATAAAAATTGATTCTGTCTTTTTTCTCTCACTGTCCCTCTCTCATAAAAAAAAAAAAGTCTTTGAGTGTAAAGAATTATAACCAGTCCCAACTCCCTGACTTTGAATAATCCATTATAAAGTGCAGTTCCTTTTATCACCATATTCTTATCTTCTGTTTGTTTCTGAGCTGAAAAGAAATGCCCTAAGCTACACCCCAGCTGTGGAGCTTCTAGACCAAAGGCTACTGTTTTCTTCCCGCAGGAACCCTGGGGTGTTTCAGGGTTAAAAGGCCTGAGCCAGCCCTGTGTGTTTAAAAACAGGCTGACTCCAAAGCCAGGGCTCCAGCCTGACTCCATCCTGCTGTTAACAGAGGACAGAGGACCACTTACTGCTTCCTCTTCACCCCATAACAAATAGCCCCCCCAGGCCTTCCTGCGCAGTCCCCCCTCCCGCGGGCGGCAGCAGGCCGGCTCCCAGTCTGCTCTCCCAGCCCTGTGGTCAGCCCACCAAGGCGGCTGAGGCCCAGCTCCTCTGCGATAAGGCCCAAACTAACTGCATTAACAGAGAGCTTGGCGGCTTTGCCTGCCTCTGTCTGGTGTTTGGACACTGAGAGCATCCCGGGCAGGGTGGAGGCCTTTGTTCTGCCAACAAAATGTGGTCCAACTCTGGGCACAGGCTCTTCTGGCGCCTCCTCTGGGAAGTCCTCCTTGACTGCTCTGGAGCACGTGGTCTCATCCCTTCCCACCCTTGCCCTTGAATTTGTTTAAGGTGCGTTTGTTATGCACCCTTTAAAAAGCCTTTCTCACGGGGCTTATGCATACACAGGTTAGCTCATTGTCACCGGCACTGTCATTCCCACTTATTGGAACACTGTGCACCCAGCGTGGCACTAAAGCATCTTACCTGAAGTATTTTGTTGACTCAGCAGTTGGCATCTTTGCCATGCATTTTTTTTTTTTTTAAAGAGAGAGGGACAGTGAGAGAGACAGAGAAAGAGAGAAACAACTTTATTTAGTTTTTCACATGGCTTTAGTTGCTCCAACACTCAGTTGTGTACGTGGTGCTGGGGTTTGAACCTGGTTCTCCTGCTTGCCAGGCAAGCGCCGAAACCGCTGAGCCACCGCTCCAGCCCTTTGCCATACATTTTGACAGAGAAGGAAGCTGTTTCCTTTCTTAGCTTTTATTGTTCCTATGGTCGCATCGTGTGTTTATCTGCTTATTTCGTTTGCATCTGGCTCTGGCGTTACATTGTGAGCTCCTGGTGGGCAGGGATTTCCCTCTCAAGGGGCTGGGGACCTGGCACAAGCAGCAGCTGGCCCCTCTGAGGTGCTCAACAGGAGCTCCTTCAATGGTTGAAGAAGACATAGGATGCTGTCACCTGTCGGTGGCCTCACACCTGCTCAGCAGTTTGCTGCATCCAGCAGTTTCTCAACCAGACCATCAGCTGTTTGGGGCAGGCACAGGTCCTTCCTGGAGGGCTTAGAGGTGGCACCCACCTCCGTTCTTGTTCTCTACTCACTTGGGTGATGCTTGGAAAGCTACCCACCCACACTGTATCCAAGTGGCCACATTTCTGAAATTAGGAAAACGGGTGCTCGCTACCTGGGGAGTCGTGGGAATTAGAAACAACCAAGAGGCGCAGTGTGTGGCGCTCAGTGTGAGGAAGGCAGGCGTAAAACCAGGCTCATAGGAAAAGTTGGTAGGCAGAACTGAAAAGGCTTAAAAACCTAGATGCCCATTTGCCGTCTCTTATTAGATTAGGGAACTAATACACGAGCGCATGCTCACCGTAAAACAATAAGCAAAAGAGGGAAAGCAAGAAAAAGAAATCAAAGAATACAGAAATCAAAATGTGGAAGTTGTTGTAATTTCCTTTGCCCACATCCTGTTCTCTCCCCCAGGATTAACTAAACAACACATTTTTACATGAACAAAACCACACTGGGCATATCGATCTGAAATTTGTGCTTTTCATTAACCTGTCCTGGGGCCTTTCCCTGCCAAGCATCAGATTTACTCCAATCTGGGCTGGAGCAGTGGCTCGGTGGTTACAGCACTTGCCTGGCATGCTGAGTACGTGGGTTCAAACCCCAGCACCACATTCTGTCCAAAGAATGAAAGTCACATGAAAAACTAAATAAAAATTGCTTTTCTCTCTCTCTCTCCCACTGTCCCCTCTTTCTAAAAAAAAAAAAAAAAAAGATTTACTCCAATCTTTATTAGTTGATAAAAATAGGTTTCTAAATTGTACCTACCATATTTTTTTTTAAAGAGAGAGGGACAGTGAGAGAGGAAAAGAAAGAATAAGTTTTATTTAGTTTTTCATTACTCTGACACTTTGTTGTGTACATGGTGCTGGGGTTTGAACCCGTGTCCTCACACATGCCAGGCAAGTGCCATAACCACTGAGCCACCAACCATATGGTTTAATCTAGTTTTTTTTTTTAAAAACTTGAATATGGACTATATGTTAAAGAGGCATTCTAAAATATTAGTGTTAATGATTGCTATATTAGGTGGTAGAACTTTTCCTTATTTTCCTAAGTTTCATTTTGTATGTTATTATCTTTATAATGAAAAAGAACTTCAAATAAAAGCATTTTATATGTGTGTTAAAAAAAGGTAGAATGATAGAGAAAGGATCAATTTTATTTATTTTGCCATCTGGCCTTTGTTTCTCCGATACTTAGTTGTGTATGTGGTGCTGGGGTTTGAACCTGGGTCCCTGCGAGTGCCAGGCAAGCAGTCCAACTGCTGAGCCACCACTGCAGCCCTGCTCCAATATTCTCAATGTCCGCACAGCACTGCTCTTATGACTAGACTGTTATTTGTGCAGCCATCTTCCCATTCATAACTTTTAAGTTGTTTCCAATTTTTCTCTATTTCACATAAGATAACAAATGAATATTGCTTTTGTTATCTGTTGCTGAGTAACAAACCTTTCACAGTGCAGCGACTTCCAGCGACAATTCGTTATTTCTCATGTTTCTGTGGATCAGTTGAGTGGTTCCTCGGCTTCACGTGGTACTGATAAAGGGGAGATCCAAAACATTCTCACCCACCTGGCTGGCAGTTGGTGCTGACTGGTGGCTGTCACCAGTAGTACTGGGCTCTCCTCTGACTGGTCTTTCCGTGTGGCTTGGGTTTCTTGCAGCATGGGGTTAGGTTCCAGATTGTCATTTCTGCATGTCCTATTGATCAAAGTTAGTTGCAAGGCAGGGCCAGATTCAAAGGAGTCAAGACATAAATCCACTCCTCAGTGCCTCGTCCTGAAGGACTACTCAAGGGAGAGGAAGAGCTGGGGATCAGTTTGAGACTTGCTTCCATGAATATATAAATATGCTTGGGTGCGGGGGTGTCCTTTGCCATTTTTAAATCTTTGTGACCAGGTGTGAGTGTTTTTGTAGGTTAATTCCTAGAAGGAACTCTTGGTGTCCTAAGTTGTGTGCATTTTAGATCTGCAGAACCACTCCAAAACTGCCTTCCACCAAGCTGTACCCGTGAATACAAGCATGCTCACTGCTCCACACCCTCCTCAGGGTAGGATTCACCAGTTGTTTCCATCTTTGTCAATCTGATGGACCAAAGGATGCATCTTGTTTTCACTATTAGTGGTGATGAGCATCATTTTGCTTTATTTCTTTTTTTTTGCAACACAGAGTATGGAACCCAGGGATGCTCTAACACTGTGCTTCATACCCAGCCCTTCTTATATCTAATTCATATGATTTATATATTAATTTTTAATTTAATTTATTTGGTACTACAGCTTGAACCCAGGGGCGACTTATCACTGAACTACATCTTCAGTCCTTTTTTTTTTTTTTTTTGAGACAGGATCTCACTAAATTGCCCAGGCTGACCTTGAACTTTTGCTTCTCTTGCCTCAGCCCCCCGAGTCACTGGGATTACAAGTGCGCACCACCATGCCTGGCTACGTTTTGTTATTCTTCATGCCAAGAGTTCAACTTGGGAATAAGGCTATAACTTTCCTGTATCATCAAAGACACAGGAGAATGGTTTTGAGGGTTGTTGTTGAGACAACAACAACAACAACAACAACAACCCCTGTATGAAGACTGTGGTTCAGGGCCTCATCAGAAGTTCTGCTGTCTATAACCTGCTTTTGAAGAGAGGGTTCAAAGTATTGACCAGCAAATTATTAACCCTCTATTATCTCTGAGCTTAGATGGGCCTGGGCTTTCAGAGGGCCCTGTAATTCCCAGTAAGAGAATGTGCTGTGTCTTCTTGGAATTGAGGCAGCTCTAGGCTGATAAAGCCCAAGTAGGAGAGGAGGAGGGTGTGGGCTGTTGGGAGTAAGACTTGGGGGAACAGTCTCCATTCAATGTCCTTTTTAGGCCTTTTGAGGGTGGTCCCCACCCCCCTTTCTATTCCCACTTTCCCAAGAGAAGGGAGATGGAAGTTGGAGGCCAGGATGAGTTGAACGAGACACAGTCTGAGGGTGTTCTGTTTGGTTTTGCTTTGGGTACTGGGGGTTGAGCCCAGGGGCTCTTTACCACTGAGCTGCATTTCCAGTCTTTTTTTTTTTTTTATTTAATTTAATTTTTTGAGGAGGGTCTCTCTAAATTGCCAAGGCTGGCCTCAAACTTGCGATTCTCCTGCTTCAGTCTCCTGGAGTCACTGGGATTACAAGGGTGTTCCATGGTGCCTGGCTTGTCCAATGTTTAATTCAAAGGTACTCACTGGTCAAGGTTAGGTCCTACTAGTTTCTCAGATTTGGATCTAAGTTTCAGTCTCCCAGACTTCAGATACTAGCGCTCAAACAGCATCATTTCGGCCATGAGAGACGGAGAAGACAGCACATGCTTTGGCTTGAGCAAGGGAGGGGGAAGCAGTTTATTGGATCACAGGTGAGGTTGTCTGGAGCAGAGATGGGAATGGAATGGAGAGCCCTCTCCTGCGCTGGGCTCCTGTCTCTGTTTTCCTTATACTCCTGTGAAGGGAGGAGGGTGGTGGCATCTGCAGCCCCTCATCCTCTAGGATTGAGGCCAGTAGGACAGGGAGTGTTCCCTGTCGAGGCCTCTGTGGCTCATTGACTCCCCAAGCGCCATTTTTCCTTCTTTGGTTGGAGCCCTGTGGCCTGGGAACTTGGTGTGTGACTGCTTAAGCTGGATTGTGTGTCACTCACTATAGCCTGTTTTAGAGCCTCCTCTTGCAATAAGAGCCAGGGTGGACGTCAAAGCCACCCTGGGAGCCATTTCCTGAAGGCAGAGAAAGGACTCTAGGGATATCATAACAAAAGTCACCCTGGTTCCTCCTTGGCGCACATCAGTCATTCACTTAGCATGAAGGCATTTAGGGATCCTTGGCTAAAGCTAATCCATTTCACCCCAGGACAAGCAGTGACTATCAAAACACATTGGAAAGTCCCATAACAAGGACTGATGACCCAAAGCTTAAGTCAATGGTTTTGATCTGTTTATCAGCCTTCATTCAATAGGTGATAAAATGACTTGATTTTTAACCCCTCTTCATCCCTCTTGCAGTTAAAGTGGCTGGGGAAAAGAAAAGCAACCCAGAGAGTGAGGGCAGGTTCTGGTAAAGATTGAGGGCTTCCCTTCAAGATTTAATTTCTGGGATTATTATTTGTAAAATTGATTACTGCAAATTATCCATGGGGTTGAGGCCAAGCGTCTATGTTTTCTTCAATGACAGCCCTACACAGTTTGGGGAAGCAAAACAGACTTCTTTGCTAGGCTGGAGGAAACAACCCCGGGATGTGCTAACAGGCCCAATGGGATCATTAGCCTCCTGTTAATCCTTTAATGGTTTAACTCTTTTTATTTTTTTTTAAGTGAAAACTTGGGTTAAATATTTATTATACAGGAAAGGAATGCTGCCGCTTCCTCCTGCTTTTCCTGCGCTGCTATTAATTATTTAATAGGCGATAGCCTGCAGATAGTATAAAACCTAACAGATACCAAACACTATATGGGAAAAGTGTGAAGTCCCTGGAACCTCTGCCCCAGTGGCAGCCCCCACCCCAACCACCACCCCAGAGGCCGCTTCTATTACCGGGTTCGTTGTGTCTTTGCTGAAAGTCTACAAGCCCTTCTGTTGCACCACATACACGTTACTTAATGACTTACTGTTTTGTTCTTTAAAAGCAAAGGATTAGACTTTTCTACCACAGTGACTTAAAGGACCCAGAGTGAAGGCCTCAGAGTTAAAGAAACCAACCAGGCCAGCTTCCACCCGTTGATCCGATGCTGGCTGCTGAGTGGCCCCTGGTGCTGGAGGTTTGTACACTGTGTTCTTCCCCTGGGCTCCTCCATCCACAGGCCCTGAACTGCTTCCTAACACTTGTGACCAAAAATGGTTTCACTCAGCGGTATTTGTCCAGCTCCCTTTAGCCTTATTTGCCATCTGGGCTCCAAATGCCCTCTAGTTTCCAAAAATACAGTTGAAGACTTGTCACCACAGAGGCCGTGCCAGAGCTGGTGGCTCAGAATCGGAAGGTTCTTCTGAAAGAAGAGGCCAAAAAAGCCTCATGAACAAAAGCAAGGTGCCCCTGAGGAAGCCATGCTGTGCTGGGTCCCCGGGATCCAGTCACAGAGAACACACAATCCCCTTCCCAGCACAGCTCAGCGCAGACCCTGAGTCGGGGAGGGCACAGCACTGCGGGAACATCATTGCTGGGTCTGAGGGTGGGCTCACTGGCAACTCCCAGCGCCCAGTGAGTGGGGCTGAGTGCTGTCCTCATTTTACAGCCCAGGGCTTGGCCTCAGAGCGAGCAAGTTCACAGCTCTGGGTCACAAAGTTGGGATGTGGTGGGAGCAACATTCACACCCAGGGCCTTCTGCTTCCAATGCCAGGAAACCTGTCCAAAACTACCACCTGCTCACTCGGCACTGGGAAGCCACCGACCAGTGCCTTGGCAATTTATTCCAAAATAAAAATATTTTATTAGGGGGCTGGAGTGGTGGCTCAGCAGTTACTGCACTTGCCTGGCATTTGCAAGAATCCAGGTTCAAACCCTAGCACCACATACACAATTAAGCGTCAGAGAAACAAAGGCCAGATGAAAAAATAAATAAAATGGATTCTCTTTCTTTTTCTTTCTCTCTCTCTTTAAAAACAATTTTATTAAAATAAGCAATTCACTACTGATAGATGAAATTTTTTATTCGTAGTGTAACATGGAGGGCAGATGTCTCACAAATTTGAAGAATGAAATCCATGGACCCAAGGGTGAGAGCAAAGTAACAGGATTTATTAGAGTGATAGAGAGCAGAGCTCCCAAAGAGGAAGGGGTCCCAAGGGAGGGGTGCCAATGGGTATCTGTTGTCTAGGGGATTTTATGGACTTCATCTGTCCCTATAGATGATTGGTGGGATACAGGATTTAGAAAGGGAGGCCAATCAACTCTCTCTACCTGCCTTCTTCAGAAAATCTGTAGAAAAGTGATATCTAAGGCATAATCAGCACAAGGGTGGGGGTGAGGGTCTACCGGTGCAAGAAGTCCCTTTGGGGGTTGGTCGTGTCTGGGGGCTGTTAAGGAACTGTCCTTATGGGTAGGAATAGCTAGGGTCAGAAGCTTGATTTCCCAATTCTCTCCTCCTTTTTTTCTCTGAGAACACTTTCCTGGCTGCCTGTGGGTGGCCTGTCTCTCTCTCCCCAGTGGACATGAGGCAGAGTCCCACCTGGGAGCTCACTGTGCTCTATCATAAGGCAGCATCTTTCTTTATGAGAAAGAAGCCCTGTGAGTTCGTAGTTGGCCATGAGTTTTGCTCATGCTCCTCTCAGGTGAGGAGAGAAGTGTAACTTCCACGTTTAGTTGAGGCTGTGGCAGTGGGAGCCTCTGGCCCACTTCTGTCTACTGCTGGCAGAAAGGGCAAGAGCAGCCTGCCATGCTCAGCTCTGAGGCCTGCTTATCAACAGCCACCCGAGGTTTAACTCAGCCTCTCCTGCCCAGCGTGAGAAGGTGTGTGTGGGAGGCACTGGTGAGAATGCACAGCCTGGAGGAGGTGTCCTCCATCCTGTGCTTGCCCTGGGGTGGAAGCTGACTGGTGTCATAGGCCTATTGTTCTAGCAATCCCTGGGCCACCCTGGGACTGCCGCACTTTCCACAGTTATGGGGTCCACTCCTACTCAGCTCAGACAGCATGTGGTAGAACGTCCTTGTTTGTGTTCCTCTGCACAGATCCTCCATCTAGGGCCTGGGTGGGAGCTGCACCGAGGCCTCCAGCTCTTCTGCAGGAACTGAGGAAGGCGCCAGATCCTCTCCCCTGACCACGCTGTTTGGCCTAGTGCTGTGCTGGAATCCTTCTGGAGGCCACGCCAGAAGTAGGCAAGAATCGGCTCTGCTCAGTGCGTTCTGCTCACCTATCCCTCTGCCCCTCTCTGAGAAAAGATCAGCCTCACACGCTATGAGTCCACCTCCGGATTGTTTGGCTTGCTGTCCTCCATAACCTTTTGGGACAGGTACAGAGAACTTCCCTGTTTCTTCCACTACAAGGTCTTACTGCCCAGGCAGGCCTCAAACTCCTGAACTCAAGTGATCTGAGCTCAATCGATCTTCCTCCCGAGTACCTGGAACCACAGGCATGCACCACTATGCCTTGCGCCTGCCACCATGCCCTGCCTATAGCTACCTTAATGATCAATAGCTGAGAGAGAGGCCACAGCATACCTGTGATCTTTCTCCAGAGAAATGGTCATCTCTAATTTATTCAACCTCTTTTATGTCCTCAAGGTTGCTATATGCCAAGAGATCTGAAATCAAGCAGGGCGCATGCTTGTAATCCCAGCTACTAGGAAAGCTGAGGCAGAAGGGCTGAAAGTTTGAGGCCAGCCTCAGCAACTTAGCGGGACCCTGCCTCAAAATAAAAAATAAAAAGGGCTGAGGATGTGGTTCAGTGGTAAAGCACCCCTGAGTTCAACCTCCAGCACAGAAAAGAGGGTTCTGAAATTATTTTCTACAACTTCCTTCTCGACTCTTGTGGTAGTAGGTGAATGCTTTTCTTTGACATGTAGGAAGGCTTGTCATCAAAAGTTTTGGTTTTGGCCACTGGAACCTCAGTGAAAACCAGGACATAAAGAGCCGTCTTTAGCCGGGCGTGATGGTACAGGCCTGTAATGACTTGGGAGGCTGAGGCAGGAGGATCGCAAGTTCAAAGCCAGCCTCAACAACTTAGCAAGACCCCTAACTCAGAAAATTAAAAAACAATACCAAAAAAAAAAGGGGGGCTGCGGATATGACTTAGTGGTTAAGTGCCCCTGGGTTCAATCCCTGGTACTGGAAAAAAAAAAGCACCATCTTTACCGTATGTGAGCTAAGTGTGCCCACATACTCCTGAGCCTCTCTGGGTGACACGCCTGGAGGACAGATGGGAAAACTGAAGCTGAAAGAACTGAAGTTACTGAATAGATCCAGACAAGCTGAGCTAATATAGAAACTCATGGTAGACACTGGCTTTTGAGATCATTCTCCACTTTCAGATATTTTTCTCTGCAGGCTTACATGTATTTGATGGTGTTTAGCAGGTCAAGATCAACTTTCATTTCAGATAGGCAAGCTTACGTTGATTTAAAAACACTTTTTTAATCATTTAATTTCTTAAACTTTTCATTTATTTGTTTTTTGAAATGTAGAGACCACATTCATGTGAGAGCCTAGATTTTCAGGAGTAAAATGTACCTACTTGATGAATGGAATTAAACTTGTCAATTGGATGGTGCCCCACATGGTGTCCCCATTCAGTGCCAACTGGAGAGGTCAGTTGGGAGTGAAATTTTCTTTCTTTCTTTTTAAAATTTTTGGTTGCAGATAGGCACAATACGTTTTTATTTATTTATTTTTTTCAATCTTTTTAATTAGATGTATATAGAAATACAATTGAGGGGGAAACATTATCAAACCATCAATAACCAATGTATATATACTTAGCTATCCAGGGGTAATGCCAAATCATGGATGCCCTGTTGCTGTTTTTCCCAGAAGAACTCGTGCGTTAAATGGGTATCCCCATTTAACATCTGCTTCTGAGATGGTTCCCCCATATTCCCACTCTCCAGTCTCCTAGGAGTTCTTCATACACCCTCCCCCTTATTTGTTTATTTATTTATTTTTATGCAGTGTTTAGGATTGAACCCAGTGCCTCACGTGCTAAGCAAGTGCTTTGCCACTGAGCTACAAGCTCCTTCCCTCCTGGGAGTAAAATTTTCATTTATTTGCTTTTTAAAGAAAAAGGGACTGTGTGTGTGTGTGTGTGTGTGTGTGTGTGTGAGAGAGAGAGAGAGAGAGAGAGAGAGAGAATCAATTTTATTTAGTTTTCCATCTGGCTTTTGTTGTTTCGGCGCTTTGTTATATATGTGGTGCTGGGGTTCAAACCTGCATCCTCGCGCATGCCAGGCAAGGACCGTAACCGCTGAATCACTACTCCAGCCCTGAAATTTTCTTAAGTGCGTTTCTTATAGCATAAAAGAATCATTTTACTAGAGAAGGGGAGTGCGGGAGGTGTGTGTTCCATGGTTCAGTAGGCTTGGGAAAGAAGTTAAACCAAGTTAACCAGGCCTCTTAACTTTTGGATTTCTCACCCTTTTCAGTGAACAAATTATTATATTAATCCAGTTTGGGACCACCCTAGATATTATTCCCCAAACTTATTTTCTTTCTGTTTTTTTTTCATTTTAAAGTTTATTTTATTTTTGCTGTGCTGGAGATCAAACTCAGGGCCTCACACCTGCTAAGCAAGTGCTGTATCCCAGTCTCTAAACTTACTTTCAATGAGTACTGCAAAGGACTAATGTTGCATAGAACCCACTCTGGGAAGTGCTGATCTGGAGTGAACCACATAGAAGGAAATAAGAGACTTGCATTATTTTGGTATTTCCTTGTGAACCACATCCACGGTCCCTGAATCAAGGGAGGAGCCTGCAAGACAGATGATTTCCACGGTCAGAGAGACCCCCAGGGTACCAGAGCCTCATTGCTTGCAATCAACGAACCCTATCCACAAATGAACCCACTCAGCAGAGGCTTGCTCCTGCCCTGAACAGAAGCACCATGCTCTTGAGGAAGGATGGGGTTGTGCTGCTCAGCTTGGACTAGAAAGTGCTCAAAACTCTGCTTGTTCAGCCTCAAGAAGTAACACTCCTTCAACCTCACCCCTACACATCCCTGTCCATCCAAGACTACAGCTTGCCTCCAACCTAAACAACATGCACAAAGGAAGAGGGAAGAAAAGAACAGGAATGTCAAGAATGTGCCTGAAGCTTCTTTGCCCCAGCAACATACTGCCTTAGACTGCAAATATGATTCTAGCCATGTAAGATTTTAATGACAACTGGAATTAGTTGCAACAGGATTTCATTTCTGTTTCATGATTACGAAGTTCCTTTGGCTAAAGCTGTACAGATGGTAGAATTAAGTAGAGCAGGTGGGTCTTTGCAACATTTCTTTGTAGATGGCTAAGACTTACCCCCACTCCAAGACTTGTGGAAACTGGGGAGGCTCCATGAACATTAAAGGGCTTCAGGCAGGAGACAGGCCCCATCTATCCAACTGCACTGGAATTGTCCATTATGTTGGATCTCCAAAGAATAAAGATGGCCTAAATGTTTAAGTAGGGAGCCAGACTGGAAGGATACTGAAAGAATCTTTAGATGAGAACAAAATTTTGCCTATGTGGGAAAGACTTCTTGGGTTATATGCCATCCTATAACAGATTTCTAAGTCTGTGGTATGAAGCCAGTTCTTAGAGAAGCAATACTATAAAAACAAAGCCACAGAGAGTCTAACTTTACTAAATGCACAAATCATAAATCAGAGGTGAGGGGATCCAAGACCCTGGAGAAGCCCAATGCCTACAGAATAAGTGGATAGTGTTGCTCAGGGGCCTCTGCAAAACCTGCATTTTCCACTACAATATAACCAAAAAGTTTTCCCTTCCTGAGGTCTTGCTGCTTTTCCTACCAGGTACTGACAGATAAGCCTGAATCCTTATCAATCTACTCTCTCTGTACTAGGATTTTCATTGCTGTTCGTGGTAGGTTATTTAATTTTTTAATTTTTCTTTTTTGTTGCAGTATTGGGGATTGAACCCAGTGGTGTTCTATCACTACACACCTAGCCTTTTATTTATTTTTGAGACAGGGTGTCAATAAGTTTCTGAGGCTGGCTTAAAACTTGGGATCCTCCTGTCTTAGCCTTCTTAGTTGCTGGGATTACAGGAGTGCACCACCATGACCACCTTTTTTGGATGGTACTGGGATTGAACCATCCCCAACTCGCTGCCTTTTTGGTTTGTTGCTTGTTTGAGACTGAGTCCCCTAAGTTGCTGAAGCTAAGCATCTTGCAATCCTGCTTCAGCCTCCCAGTAGCTGAGATTATAAGCATGTACCTCCACCCCTGGGAGTTTATGCTCATTTGAATGAGTTTCTACTTGCAAACAGAAATCCTTGACTAAACATGATAAAAAATGATCCTTGGGTTGAATCCCAAGTATTTCACAACATGTCATATTGGCTCTACCTTTAGAATTTATCTAGAATAGACTGCTTCCCACTACCCCAAGTCTCATCTTGGATAGTTGCAAGAGCCTCTCAGCTGGTCTCCCTTCTACTTTTGCCTCCCTCGTCTTCTCTCCACCTCATAAGCAGTTTATCCAAGACTCTTTCTCCTCATTTCCCTTCCTTCCTATAACTTTCCCATCTCTTTCTAAATACACTGGTCCTAAAGCCATTTGGACAAAGCAAGGTAGGCATCTGCTGCTCTTGGGAGAAAACTGCCATGGTCCAGAATGAGGTGTTGGACCCTGAGTGTGCTAAGGAGGATGTCAATGTAGGAAAACCACTGGGCATGGGGATGTAGAGCCCAAAGGAACAAGAAAGAAGTCACCCAGGAGCAAGGATGTTGGAGACTCTGAAGGGTGAGGAGGTATTTAGGTAGGGCCGAGTAGCACCCTCATGTGGGAAGCAGCACCTGGGTGGGAGAGGAGAGTGTCCAGGAGGACAAGATGACTAGCACTGGGTATCAGAGTCAAAATAGAGTGAAGAAGGTATCTATGCAGAGGAGATGAAAGAGGGATGTCCCCATATGAATGGGCTTGTCCCACTATAGGAAGTCAGAGGTGAGGAAATTATCCATTCAAGAGGGCACAGAGTCAGAAAGTTAGAAGGATATCCAGGGGAAAGTATGAGATCGTAGATTGGTGAAATCAGGGAAAGTGATCACACAAGTAAATATATTAGGACTAATGGGAGCCAGATTTCTCATAGTCAGAGAAGGGCATTCCAATTAAGGAGAGGAACAAAACTTAAACGTGGTAGTGAGTTGGAATTGGAGATCTCTATCAGAACACATGGCTTTTATTTTATTTTATTCTTTTTAAAGAGAGAGAGGGACACAAAGAGTGAGAGAGAGAGAGAGAATCAATTTTATTTAGTTTTTCATGTGGCGTTCTTTGCTCTGACACTTTATTGTGTATATGGCGCTAGGGTTTGAACCTGGGTCCTCGTGCATGCCAGGCAAGTGCTGTAACCCCTAAGCCACCGCTCCAGTCCCAGAACTCATGGCTTTTAAAACATACATAGATAGATTGTAGGTATTTGGATTGTAAATGTTTACTAGCTCTGAGCACTAAGGGCCTGGGGATAGTGACACCTTCCTAGCAATGAACACCCTATCACCTTATCATAGCTTCTAAATGCCATTTTCCACTATCAGGAAGTAAGGTTTCTTTGAGAAATGGTTGATTCCTGTATTAGGGCATAGAAATCTAAAAGACCCTGGAACATCCTATTGTGTCAAAAAGCAAGGATGTGCTAAAAATAATAAATAAATAAATGGGAAATATCAATGCAGAAGCCTTCCCAAGGAGCCATCTTCTGGTCAAACATGAAACAATTTGAACATCAAAATAAATAATGAGGCCCTTGCCTGGCAGGCACCCAGTACCCCTGGGTATGACCCCCACCCGGAGCAGCCCCCACCCAGTTGATGTCTGATGCACAGACCCAGGTCTCTCCTGGTCTGGGCCCCTGCACAAACCTAGGACAGCTCCAAGGAGGAAGCCCCATCTCAAGAAGTCCGTCTACCTACCTGATATGCTGGCCAGGCCTTTTCTGGTCTCAGGCTTGGCAGGCGCCCCAGTTGGAACAGACTATACCCAGCTGATGTGCTGGCCCACACCTTTGGTCCTGGGCATGCAGGTGCCCAAGATACCTCTGAGGACCCCTGCCCAGAGCAGCCCAGCAGCATTGCATATCCACAGGTCTAGATAAATTGGGTCTGTACCCACCACCAAGGATATTAGGTTCCATTGCAGCATGTAGGCAAGCCCGTTCAGGTACACCCTGAACTTCTGGGACCCTAGGAACTAACAACACACCCGCAACACTGCACTTAAACAATCTAGCAGGCTGCCCCGCACCCCCAACAGGTTCCAGATCAGGGCCCTTAAGCCTAGACCAAAAAGGTGCAACAAAATGAGCCTCCAGGCAGAAGCAGCTTTCTAGAAGAAGGTGGCCATCAAAGGGGTGGTGTCTGACCCAACACTTTTACTTGCAAAGAAGAACCACTGGAGTCCTGTGTTATGTCCCTGAAGGGAATATCATTTCAGAGATCTGGAGGAAGCTCTTCAAAAGTGAAGAATCAAACTAGAAAAAGTTCACCTCAAACCCACAACTCCCCTAACAAGGAGCCACAGATGGGAGTGGAATGAAAACACTGAAAAAATTATCAACGATTTGATTGTTAAAAGGAACAATGAATTAAAAGAAGGTATAATGAACGGACTAAGTGAAAAAAACTCAAGAGATGAAAAACTCTATTATCAAAGAAATAGACATACTGAAAAAGGAAGTAACAGAGCTGAAATCTTCAGTCAATCACATTTGATGAATGGTGGAAGAAATTAAAAATAGACTAAATTCTATGGAAAATAGAACTTCAGCTCTTGAAGAAAGCACATCTGACAATGAGGACAGGCTGAGTAAGCTTGAGTGCATGGATAATAAGAAGGAAAAAGAAACCTCACACAGCATGAGGAGAATTTTCAAAATGTCTGGGAGGAAATCAGAAGAAACAATATAAGAGTAATTGAGATACAAGAAGAAATTGAAGCAAGAATGACATAAAGAAAATTCTCAATGAAATCTTTAAAGAAAAAATTTTCCTGTGTTAAAATAGAATCAGATATGCTTATCCAGGAAGTGTATAGGACACTCAGTAGGCCTAATCAAATGAGAAGTTCACTGAGACATATCATATTCAAAATGAAAGAATATTAAAAGCTGCAAGAGAGAAATGCCAAATCACATTAGAGGCAAACCAATAAAGATCACCTCTGACTTTTCAGCTCAGACTCTAGAAGCAAGAAGATCCCCGAAGAAGATCTTTCAATGTCTGAATGACCACAACCTGCAGCCCAGAATACTATACCAAGCAAAACTTAGCTTCAGATTTGATTGGGAAATATGAACATTTCACAATAAAATCAAACTTGCAACATTCATGAACAGAAAACCAGCATTACAAACAATCCTCAAATAAACTCCAAATAGAAGAACAAGCAAAAACTCCTCAAAATCCACAGAGGAAATTCAATAAAAATACACACTATCAAAAGACACAAAACTCATGAATAAAACACGATGACTATGAACCACAACCACAAAACTATACTAACACTGAATGTGAATGGTCTCAATGCACCAATCAAAAGACACAGATTAGGGGCTGGAGCAGTGGCCCAGAAGTTATTGCACTTGCTAGGCATGCGCAAGTACATGGGTTCAAAATCCAGCACCCACATGCACAACTAAGTGTCAGACCAGCGAAAGCCATGTGAAAAACTCAATAAAAATTGATTCTCTCTGTCTCTCTCACTGTCCTCTCTTTAAAAAAAAAAAAATAAAAAAAGACACAGATTAGTGGATTGGATCAAAAAATAAAATCCAACACTATGCTGCTTATAGCAGACCCACCTTATAACCAATGACATCCACAGATCGTGGGTGAAAAGATGGGAAAAAAAAATCTACCAAGTGTATGCCCCAAGAAAGCAAGCTGGAGTTGCAATACTTATACCAGACAAAGTATATATCAAACATAAATTAATCAGAAGAGATAAAGAAAGCCACTACATCCTAGCAAAGGGAATAATACAATAGGAAGATATAACCATAGTAAATATATTCTCTTCAAACACCAATGCACCCAATTATGTGGAAAAATTACTCCATGACATAAAACCACTTGTGACCTCAACACAATAATATTGGAAGACTTTAATACTCCTCTACCATCAATAGATCATCAAAGAAAATAAATAAATAAATAAATCACTACTCTAAACAACTCCATAAATCAAATGGACTTAACAGAAAATATCACCCCAAATTGGTTGAGTATACTTTCTTCTCAGCAGTACATGGATCCTTCTCCAAAATAGATCATATTCTCGTTCACAAAGAAAATCTTAGCAAATATGAAAAAGTAGATATTATTCCATGTATCCTATCAGACCATGATGCCATGACCCTAGCAATTAATAGAAAAATCATCAGAGAAAACACACATATACATGGAGATTGAATAACATCCTATTAAATGAATAGTGGATCCAAGAAGACATGAGAGCAGAAATCAAGAAATTCTTGGAAGAGAATGAGAATGAAGACACAACATATCAAAACCTTTGGGATGGCATGAAAGTATTTTTTTTTTTAAGAGAGAAGGATAGTGAGAGAGAGAGAGAGATGGAGAGAATCAACTTTTATTGAGTTTTTCACATGGCCTTCATTGCTCTGAACTTAATTGTGCATGTGGGTACTGGGATTTGAACCTGTGTACTTGCGCATGCCAGGCAAGCACCGTAACCATTGAGCCACCACTCCAGCCCCGAATGAAAGCATTTTTAAAGGGAAAATTTATAGCACTGAGTGCCTACATTAAAAACTAGGAGAAATCTTGAATAAATAAGCTTATGCTCCACCTCAAATCCTTACAAAAAGGAAGAATAATCTAATCCCAAAGCCAGTAGAAGACAGGAAATAATAAAGATCAGAGCTGAAACCAATGATCTTGAGAACAACAAACACAAAACAAAACAAAACAAAACTAATAAAAAGAATTGGTAAAACAAAGAGCTGGTTCTTTGAAAAAATAAATAAAATTTACAGAACCCTAGCTAATCTCACTAAAAATAGGAAGAGAATTGAAGCAAATCAACAAAAATCACCATTGAAAAGGGAGTGATCACCATTGACCCCATGGAAATAAGATTATCAGAACATATTTTGAAAAACTATACTCATCTAAATTAGATACCCTGGAAGACAGGGGCAAATTTCTAGACACATACAACATCCCCAAATTGATGCAGGATGAAATTGAAATCCTAAACAGGCACTGAGATCCATATAGCAAATAAAAGCCTTCCAAAGAGGAAAAGCCCAGGACTTGATGGATTCTCCACTGAGTTTTACCACACCTATGAGGAGAAGCTAAGACCGCTCCTTATTAAGCTATTCCAAGAAATTAAAAAAGAGGAACTTTTCCAAACTCATTTTGTGTGGCAACCATAACTCTGATACCAAAACCCAACAAAGACACATCAAAAAAAAGAAAACTACAGACCCAGATCCTTGATGAGCATCCACACATATTCCTTAATAAAGTTCTAACAAACCACATTCCGAAACACATCAAGAAGATAATTCATCAGGATCAAGTGCGCTTCATTACAGGAATGCAAGCAAGGCTGGTTCAACATATGCAAAACAATAAATGTGATTGATTACTTAAACAGAATTAAGAACAAAAACCATATGATCATCTCAATTGATGCAGAAAAGGCCTTCAATAAAATTCAGCACCCATTTATGCTCAAAACTCTAGAGAAGATAAGGATCAAGGGAACTTATCTTAACTATGTAAAGGCCATATATGAAAAACCCTCAGCTAGTATAATACTAAATGAAGAAAAGCTGAAGCGTTTCCACTTGGGAACAAGACAAGGCTACCTGCTGTCACCACTTTTATTCAATATAGTCCTCAAAACCCTAGCTGGACCAATCAGGCAAGTGAAGGAAATCAAAGGGACAAGAATAGGAAGAGAGGAAGTCAAGTTATCCCTTTTTGTTGTCGACATGATCCTATATCTGGAAGATCAAAACAAACAAACAAACAAAACCCAAAAAACTCCACCAGAAAACTTCTTAAGCTTATAAACAGCTTTAGCAAAGTAGCAGGCTACAAGATCAACACCCATAAATCAATAGCTTTTCTATACGCTAACAATAATAGGGCAGAAGAAGAAATCAGGAAATTGGTCCCATTCACAACATCCTCAAAAAGAATAAAATACTTGGGAATTAATCTAACAAGGGAAAAGCACCTCTACAACAAAAATTATCAAGCATCGAAGAAAGAAATTGAAGAAGACCTGAGAAGATGGAAAGATGTTCCATGTTCTTGGTTAGGTGGAATTAATATAATTAAAATGATCATTCTTCCAAAAGCACTATACAGATTCAATGCAATCTTCATCAAGATACCAACATCATTCTCTGCAGATATAAAAAAGCAATTCTCAAATTCATTTGAGACAACAAGAAACCCAGAATAGCCAAAACATTACTAAGCAAGAAAGACAAAACAGTTGGTTTCACAATATCAAATATAAAATTATGCTATAGAGCTGTAGTAAAAAAACAGCATGGTACTGGTATCAAAATAGGAATGAGGACCAATGGAATAGAGTGGAAGCCCCTGAGACAAACCCAAAAATCGTAAACATCTGATATTTGACAAAGGGGGTCAAAATATAACATGGAGAAATGACAGCCTAGTCAACAAATGGTGCTGGATAAACTGGACAGCCACTTGCAGAAAGTTGAAATCAGATCCTTATCTCTCACCTTGCACAAAAATCAAATCAGAATGAATCAAGGAACTGGAAATTAAGCCAATTACCATACAATTGCTAGAAGAAAAATTAGGACTAATACTCCAGCATATGGAAATTGGCAATGGCTTCCTCAACAAGACTCCCACAGAGAAAGAATTAAAGTCAAGAATCAATAAGTGGGATGCCATTAAATTAAAAAGCTCTTGCTCAGCCAAGGAATTGTCAAAACTGTCAAGAGAGAACCTACAGAATGGGAGATAATCGTGACCTGTGATTCCTCCAACAAGTGACTAATATCCAAAATTCACAAACTACTCAAAAACTTGATATCAAAACAATACAATCATTAAATGGGTCAGAGAGCTAAACAGAAACTTCTCAACAAAGGAAATCGAACAAGCCAATGAATAGATGAGAAAGGTTAAATCAGGAAAACATGACTCTACACTAACAAATATGTACATAGTTTCAAAAAATTCTTTGCACAAAACATATATTTATTTCAAGGAGGAGAAAAGTAACTTTACAGGAAAGGAGTCTGGCAGACAAAGCATTAATTGGGTACTTAAAGTGAACATTATCAGCAAAGAGACCAATGGAAATCACAGGCCACTGCTAGAGTAAGAACTTAGCATCCATTCCTGATATTCTGTCAAAGATACATGACCAGAATCTAACTGTAAGGTCAAAATTTAAAGACATTAGGTGGAATAACTGACCTGTAATCTTCAAAAGTGTTAAGTTCAGCTGGGGATGTAGCTCCATAGTAAGAGTACTTACCTAACGTGTGAGACCATGGGTTTAAGTCCCAGTACTTCCAAAAAGAAGAAGGAAAAGAAATGTCAAGTTCTTGCAGGCTATGGAACGGTTCCAAATTGAAGGAGACTACTAGAGATGGGTGATTAAATGCGATGTGCGATTCTGAACTCTCTCTGGCCAGCTGGAGACTGAACTCCGAGTTAGGCTGGCCTCTGTTGGTCTTGGCTGTAGACTGTGGGTTGAGTCCAGGTCTGTGCCACCTGTCTCTCATTCCCCTTGGATTGGCAAGTACCTGAGGCACAACTTTGTTATGACCTAAAAACAAGGCAAGCTCAGGTGTGCACTTGTGTTCAGGTTTCGGCTTACTTCCCATCTGAAAGGTCTAATTAGCTAATTCAAGTTACAAGGTCAAGCCCCAAGTTAAGGGTGGAAAGGTGCGCAGCAAAGTATGGATATGTGATACTGCACAGTGAGGCAGTGAGGAACTGAGGCTGACAGTTCAACCTGCCATGCTTCCTGTGTGCCCCACGCTTTTCTAGGCACATTGTACAATCTGCGGATTCCCATATCAGATGTGTGTTAGTGCCAACTATGCTGCTGACTCCAACTAATTCATTGATTGCTAACCTAGTGTTTTTCTATCCTTGCTGGAGAAGAGATTAAATAACCTCATGAATGTTAACTACTTATGTTGGTTTCAGGCAGAGGTAGCAGTCCTGCAATTTGGAACCTATCAACTGAAATGTAAAATGGACAGACTTTTTAAGTCATCAGTTTTATTTCTCTGTTCTTCTGGTTTGTAAAGGTGACAAAGTGGAACTTCCCAAAGGTACTTCAGTAGGAGAGGGTCTGCTTATTTTGAAAGGACTACATGTATCTCTTGTGGGATTCTGGGTAGCTCTCACAAGAGGATTGTTATTAAAGAGCAATATTGGCCCCTCTTTGCTTTCTGGTTTCCTGGTTTGCCCGTGATCTTTCCCTCTTACACACACTCCCACAATGCTGTTCCCACCATGAGATTCCTCGTAAGGTCACCCAATCTAGGCTTTTCAATCTCTAAAACTGTAAGTGAAGTAAATCTATTTAAAACACATTACCCAAGCCAGGCATGGGCTACCCATGACTCGGGAGGCTGAGCCAGGAGGATCACAAGTTCAAAGCCAGCCTCAGCAAATTAACAAGGCCCTGAGTAACATATTGAAGCCCTATGCAACTCAAAATAAATAATAAAAAGGGCTGGGGATGGGGGTGGAATGGTGACTCAGCGGTTGGAATGCTTGCCTGGCATGATTCTCTCTAAAAACAAACAAACAAACAAAAATGGCTGGTGGATGACTCTGGTTAAGTGCCTCTGGGTTCAGTCCTGGTGAAAAAAAAAATTCCCCAGTCTCAGGTACTTTGTTATAGTGATAGAAAATAGATGCGTAGGGAGGTTTTGGTCTTAGTCTTTCCAAATAAGCAGTAAGGTAGATATTTCAAGACACTGCAAGGTAGTATATAGGTGGCCAAAGGGTTAGTCTGGGAGCCTTTTACTCTCTATTTTAAATGTATAGTCCCTGACTTACGATGGTCCAACTTAATGATTTCAATTTTGCAATGGTGTGAAAGAAATACGTACAGTGCAGAAATTGGACTTGGAGTTTAGTATTTGATTTTTTCCCAAGGTTGATATTGCCCTCCCTCATACCCTCCCAGTCATCCATGTGATCACAAGGGGACACAACCAATACTCGACAGTGTACTGTGCTATTAAGCTGGGAAGCTCAGTAAGCTAGGTGTATTAAATGCATTTTCAATTTGTGAAATTTTCAGTTTTGATGGGTTTATTAGAATGTAACCATAACACAAGTTGAGGAGCACAGGTAATTAAATTGACAGCACAGAGAGGCTATATGGCATTGGTTTTGCTTCCTAGAGGTGGATGCACCTTAGGGATCTGCCAGCAGCTGCTCTCATAACCTACCCGGGGCAGAAATCACAGTGGTGATAATGTCCAGTTGGAATATCAGGACTTCCTTCAGGGAGCTAAGGGGCAGGGCCTTTTCCACTGGTGGTGTCACATATTAGATGCTCCTCCCAGGAACTTGGCTAGTGCTGTGGGTTCCACTTGTACACTGCTAGGAGTCCTCTTCTGGGGATGGTGCTTCAGATCTCTGTGGGGTTGACTCTGGAAGAACTATCACATCTAGTTTTCAAGAGAGAGAAACAATAGGCCAGTGGGGCACACTTGTAATGTCAGAGACTCAGGGGGCTAAGATAGGAGGATCACGAGGCCAGCCTGGAAAACTTAGCAAGACTCTGCCTCAAAATAAGAAATTAAAAGAATGGGAATGTAGCTCAGTGCTAGAGTACCCTTGATCGCAATCCTCAGTACTGTATTTTTTTTTTTTTTAAAAGAGAGAAACAAATAGATGGTGAATGTCAAGAGTATTCCAGTCCACTACGGGTGACTGAGCAAGGACTTCCCAGACCATGTCTCCAGGCCCAGAGGACAGCCTCCTCAGGGACTGCCTGCCCATGCTACCTTTCCAGTGGGACCACTTTGCCCTTCTGACTCCTGGAAGCCTCCCTTTGAGAAGTTTTCTTCCCTCTCTTTCTCTTCTATTCTTTCTCCTCTTCTTCTTTTTTTCTTTTTTTTTCTCTCTCTCTCTTTATGTTGAAATTAAAACCACACTTGAAATCTTTCAGAAAGAAATTTCTCATCAACCAGCAAGGGTTGGATTTTCCTTCATCAGCAAGCTGTCCCTTAGGGCAAGACTTGCTGCCCAGCTGCGGGGTGTCAGCAGGGAGATTCTAGCTCTCAGCCCCCATGAAGATCTGCCTCAGTTGCCAGGAGCCACCCTGCCTGTCATGCCCTGCCCAGGGAAGCCCACGCCTGGTAGCTAGGTAATGGAAAGGGATCAATACCTGACCATCTCAGTGACCAGGACAACTCCGGTGCAATATTTACTCCAGGCTCCCTAGTGGCTTGGCCATGCATGTAACGGGTCTTTGATGCTTGACTTTTTCTTCTGCCCAAATCTCTTCCCTCATCTCCTTCCTTTCACCAGTATTGATCTTTAATAAACATCATTCACCCCAAAGTGTGTATCAGCCTCTGCTTCTGGAGAACCTAATCTCTCCCAGTTAGTGCAGGGAATGGCCCAAGGAAGCAGCTGACCAGGAGGGGTTTGGAATTTGATCACTCACCACAGGGCTGACAAGGAGTGGGGATGGAACGTAGCAGCCCTGGACTCAAGGTAGTGACACAACTGTAACTCCCCTCGTGGGGAAATGCGTTAGGAGGCACTGCTCATGGAGTGTTGGAGAGGTGTGCAGTTCACAGCCGCCGTGTGGGTAAAAGTGTGGGATACCTAGCTGATGTCCTTGCCTGATGCTGAGGACCAGTAACAAACAGCCAAAAGGCAGGTGTGAAGCCAGAGGACCTTTTTGTTGCACAAAAAGAAGTTCTCATCTCTTTTAGCAGAGGACAGAGATCCAAATCCAGGATCGAGTAGTCCATGTGGCTGAACTTTAAAGAAAGACTGTTGCCCAACTAAACAGTTCTGCTAAGCCAAGGTCAAGATCCAGGTGGGAAAAACCTGGGGCACTGACATACAAGATGGAGGTTTCTACATGGATGCCCCAGAAGTTTGTGAATTCTCAGACTTAGCTGCTCTTCCTGAGCGTGCAGAAGTTGCCACCCCTCCCTGATGAAATCGAGCACTCCGCCTCTGCGGGACAACTATGCAAAGACCTCTCTCCTAAAGTCAACAGCTACCTCTCATCAAGTGCCCCCACCATCCCTCCTTGCCTCTGGGCCTAAAACTAACGTTAAATCAATGGACAATGCTGCTGGGGGAGTGATGGGCCTGATTGGGAGGGAGGGAGGGAGGGACCAATGGCAGGGTCTGCATGACTGAACCAGGCAGTACCCACAGGGGCCGGGGGAATGCGTGTGGGCCTGGATTGGAGGCTGGTGATCATGGCGTTGGATAGGGCAGTTTGACTTTGGCATGCGGGACCCCAGGATATGGTACTGATTCATCTCTAACATGCTCCTGGAGGCGGTGAGAAAATGAGGCCCAAACTATCATGGCAGATGGTGGAGGAAGGGATTCCAGGGCTTAGGCAGGTGGGCGTGTGGACGTGGATCTGATGTTCAGCCAGACAGCTATCTTACACTTGGAGGGAATTACAGTAGCTCTTGTGGGACCCTGGACTGCTCTCATAAGAGGGTTGTTCCTAAGGAACAGTGTTGACCCCCTCTGTGATCATGACTTCTTATACACACTCCCACCATGATACTATCTACCATGAGGTCCTCACCAGAGACCAAGCAAATGGGGCCACCCAGTCTTGGCTTTTCAGCCTCCGAAAGGTAAACTAATTAAATCTATTTAAAACACATTGCCTAGCCTCAGGTATTTTGTTACAGCAACAGAAAATGAATGAATAGTGGAGGTTTTGTCATTGGACAAATATCATACAGTGTACTTAAAAAACCAAGATGGTTACATCAGTAAGCGATATAATCTTATGGGACAAGCATCATATATGCAGTCTGTTGTTGATGGAAATGTCATTGTGCATCAAATGACTATAGATGGATAGTTAATAAGGGTACTCAGCTTGTAGCAGCAGAAAATTCCAGGAGAGATAAACAGAAGACCAAGGTCCAGTGAAATTAAAAATCTCTGGACCAGTGCACAGACCTAAGCCAGTTTGTTGGTTGATTAGTTGGTACTGGAGATTGAACCCAGGGATGCTGAACCTCTGAACCATATCCCCAACCATTTTTATTTTTTATTTTGAGACAGAGGCTTGCTAAGTTGATGGGGGCTTTGCGAATGTGCTAAGCCTTTGAACTTGCAATCCTCCTGCCTCAGCCTCCTGAGCTGCTGGGATTATAGTCCTGTGCCGCCGTGCCTGCACCTGCCTAAACTTTTTTTTTTATAAGAGCGAGAAAATAAAATTTTAGCTAATTTTTCATGTATCTTTCATTGCTTCAACATTTTATGGTGTATGTGATGCTGGGGTTCAAACCTGCATCCTCATGTATCCTAGGCAAGCACTACAACTGCTGAGCCACTGCACCAGCCTCCTAAACCAGTTTTTAGAACTGGAAATCACTGATTGAAGAGCTCATCTGGTCTCCAGAAAGAACCCCATGATACCATAGCACATGGTACCTCTGTCCTTGGCTTGCAGTGTTCCTGTGCCTGTCTGCACAGGGATACTATGGCCATTTATTCCAGTCGCTCTGAACTGGGGAACCGCAACACCTAGATGTTTGAGGACTGTTGGACACAGGGTCTGAGTTGAGCTCAATACTCAACAACCTAAAGTGTCACCATAGCTCCCCTGTTAGGTGGGGTCCAGAAGTCCAGGTAATGAGTGGAGACCTGGCCAAGATCCAGCTTACAGTGGACCTGCTGGTCTCAGAGCCAACCAATGTTCACTTCTCCCCACTGCACCTCCCTACCCTCTTAATTTCTTAAGAACAGGACGTGACTTTGAGTTCCCCTCATGCATGGCATGATGCCTGGCATGCACCATGAGCTACATGCTTAACGAATGCCAGTGGAATTGAAGTTTGTTTGGCCACTCCCTACTGTATGTGCTATAGCCAGCTTCGCAATGCTGTGACCGAAATACCTGACAAGAACTTACAGGAAGGAAAGTTGATTTAGGACTCATGGTTTCAGTCCATAGATATCTGAGTCCATTGCTCTGAGCCCAATGTGAGGCTCATTGTAGCCAAAGGGCTCACCTTATACTGGCTAGGAAGTGCAAACACACACACGCACACACACAATCACACACATACAGAAGGGGGTGGAGGCTGCAGGGAAGAACAACCCTTCCAGGGCACACCCCACCCTCAGTGACCCACCTCCACCAGCCATGCCCCACCTGCCTGCAGCTACCACCCAGTCGGTCCTTTCAAATTAGGATGGACTGATTAAGTCATGATGATCTAATCATTTTACCTGCGTTAACACAGAGACTTTTAGAGAACACCTCATATCTGAACCATAACACGATGCTTTTCCTGTCCCGGATGATTACAGTTTCTAACATTTGTTCTACACATTTGGAGCTGCCTGCACTGCTGTTATTATTTTTTAAACTTCCTAGTTTAAAGTAATTACGCATTTACAAGAAATTGCAAAAGTTGCCCTGAGATGTCCTGACCATCTTTTGTACCCTTTACTGAGCTTTCAAATGGTGACATCTTATATAATGAAAGCACAATAGCAAACCAAGAAATTGACATTTGTGTTCTTCTAAGAACCAGACTACAGATCTTATTTGGATTTTACTGTTTGTGTGTGTGTGTGTGTGTGGCGTGTGTGTGTAGTTCTATGAAAATTCATCATCTGTATAGATTTGTATGACAACTATAATTAAGATACAAAACTGTCCCACTGCTACCAAGAGATTGCCTCTCTCCATCCCTAACCCCAGATAACCACTGATCTTTTCTCTATCTCTATAATTTTGTCATTTTGAGAATGTTTTCTAAGTGAAATCCCATAGCATAGACTCTTTTTTTTTTTTTTTTTTTGCAGGGCTGAGAATCGAACTTGGGGCCTTGCACATGCTAGGCAAGCACTCTGCCACTGAGCTAAATCCCCAACCCCGCATAGACCCTTTTGAGATTAGATTTTTAGGCTTACACAGTGACCTTGAGGTCTACCCAGCTGTGGCATATTTTCATTTTTATTGCTGAGTAGTATTCCATTGTGGGATGTACCAGTTTGTTTATCTACTCACCCACTGAAGGACATTTGGGTCATTGCCACGTTCTGGCTATTACAAATAAGGCTGATTTGAATATTGCTGTACAGATTTTTGTGTGAACATATTTCTATGTCTCTAGGATAAATGCCGAGGGGAATGATTGCTGAGCTATATAGTAAGTGAGTTTAATTTTCTAAGAATCTGTTCAGCTGTTTCCAGACACCTATACCATTTCATAGCCCCACCAGCACCAGGTAAGAGCTCCAGTTCCTCCTCGTCCTCTCCAGCGTGTGGTCTACTCAGTCTTGTTTTCTCGCTGTTCTGGAAGATGTGTTGTGGTGCGCCATCTGGTTTTAACATGCATTTCCCGGTTGGCTGATGGTGAACATCTTTTCTTGTGCTGATTTCCCGCTTCTATATCCTCTTTGATGAAATGTTTGTTGAAATTTGTGCCCATTTTTTTTTTTTTTTTTTTTTTAGGAAGAAGAGATTTGTTTTGGCTCATGGTTTTGGTCCATCGCTGCTTGGCTGCTCTGCTTTGAGACTGTGATGAGGCAGAACATCAGGGCAAGGAACACACAGTGGAGCAGGGTTGCTCATCTCTTGGAGGCCAGAAAGCAAAGCTTGGCCCATTTTCTGACTGCATTTTTCACCTTACTGTTGAGTTTAAAGAGTTCTTGGGGGCTGGAGCGGTGGCTCAGCAGTTATGGCGCTTGCGTGGCATATTCAAGTATGTGAGTTCGAACCACAGCATCACGTACACAACAAAGTGCTGGAGCAACTAAAGCCACATGAAAAACTAAATAAAACTGATTCTCTCTCTCTCTCTCTCTCTCTCACTGTCCCTTTCTCCTAAAAAAAAAAAAGAAGAAAAGAAAAGAAAAGATTCTTCTTATACTCTAAATATGAATCCTTTGTCAGAATGTGATTTGTAAATATTTTTCTCAGTCTGTGGCTTTCACAGAACAATTATTTTTTTTAAATTTTGGCGAAGTCCCCTTGTCATGTCCCCAACCTGTCATCCAGGGTGGTGTGGCGGTTGGTGGGACAAGTGACACGGATCCTTTCCACGGTGCGCTTAGTTCCGCCCCAGTTGCCTCTGAGAGAGGTTTTGTGTGTTTGGCTGCAGAAGCAGTGACACTGTCAGCATGAGCTTGCTTCGTTGCTGGTATGACAGCATCTCCCGAAGCAGATGTCCTGGTGCACATGGGAGGAAGTAGCTTTCTGCAGATAACACAGCTCGTCCTAGTTCCCAGTGTGCATAAGGGAAAGCCAGTGTCCTCCAAGATAATGTGTGTCTGGACATTCCAGTCCGGGCTTGCTCTCATTGTTCCCTTAACTTGGCTAGGGTTTTGGGAACAGAAAGAAAACATTCAGGGACATGGTGTTTCACTGTTCCCTTTTCTTTAAGGGTGATACACCGATTTATTATTTTTAAGGAATTGTGATATTGGTATCAGATCTAAGAATTCACCTACCCTAGTTTATGAAAATTTTTCCCTTGTGTTTTTCTAAAAATTGTATATTTTACATTTAGATCAATGATTCATTTTGAGTCATTTTTTGTAGTAGAAGTTGTGGAATTTTAGGTCAAGTTTCAAAAATTTTTTTACATATGAATGCCTTAAATAATAATTTCAAGACCATTTGCTAAATGCTCATTTATTGGCTGGTTTTTCCCACATACCCATCTTCCTGCTACCAAAGTAGTAAGAGTAAAAGTAAGGACCACATCTTATGCCTCTTGGCATCTCCCACTGAATTCAACATTCATTCATTCATTCATTCATTCATATCTTAATTCATTCAATAAATACTAATTGAACACTTGTTATGAACTAGGAATTATGCTAAGCACTTTGAATATACCTGTTCTCCTGGAGCTTATAAATCGGTAGAGGAGACAACAATAAACAAGAAAAAATATATCTAGTTGCCATTGTGGTAAAGTGCTCAGAAAGAAACGAAAACCTTCCATAACGAGAGCTGGGTATGGTGGTGCACACCTATAATCGCAGCGACTCTGGAGGCGGACACAGGGGCATGGCAAATTCAAGGCTAGTCTAGCAATTCAGTGAGACCTCATCACAAGGTAAAATTTAAAAAGGGCTAGGTGGGCTGGAGCAGTGGCTCAGCGGTAGAGTACTTGCCTGGCATGCGTGAGGACCCAGGGTTTTGTTTGTTGTTTGTTTGTTTGTTTTAAAGAAAGAGGGGACAGTGAGAGAGAGAGAGAGAAAGAGAGGAGCAATTTTTATTTAGTTTTTCATGTGACTTTCATTCCTCGGACACTTTGTTGTGTACATGGTGCTGGGGTTTGAACTTGAATACTCGCGCATGCCAGGTAAGCGCTATAACTGCCGAGCCACTGCTCCAGCCTGAGGACCCAGGTTTGAACTCCAGCATCCCATATTACGACAAAGTGTTGGAAAAACAAAAAACAGATTAAAAAAAAATAAAATTGATTCTCTCTGTCTGTCTGTCTCTCTCTCTCAAATAAATAAATTTAAAAAATAAAATAAAATAAAAAGGGCTAGGGATGTAGCTCAGGTAGAGAGTCTGAGTTCAATTCCCAGTTCAAAACTGACAAAAAGGGGTAGGGGGACATTGTGGAGCCCATTGCCATGGTGCACACCTGTAATCCCAGCTACTGAGGAGGCTGGGGCAGAAGAATGGCAATTTCAAGGCCAAGCTGGACAACATAGTGAGACACTATGTAAAAATAAATGAATAAAATTAATAATAATAATAATAATAGAGGAAGAGGAGGAGAAGAGACAGGGCCACCAAAATGTTAGGCAGCTATTCATAGAAGAAGGTAACACCTAAGCTAAGACCTTAGGATTTGTAATAGTGTGACCATGACAAAACAAGAGAAGTGGAGAAAAGTCCTAACTCTTCACTAGTTCAGCCATCTGTCCGTCTCTACATCCTCCCAGTCTCAGAGCAGGGAAAGGCATGTGGAAATGTTATCCACCATTATTAAAACGAATGCAGTACAACTATATTTCCTGACATGAAAACATCCACCACATAATGTTCAGCGGAAAAAGTTTCAGAAAACAATGTCACCTTCCCCCCTCCCCCCGCCACCATTCTTTAGCCACCAAAGTTCCCCTAAACCCCTGATTTCTCCCCCTCAGTCAGAAGTTAGCAACGGGCAGGGAAAGGACTGCAGGTGTTTGAAAAGGTCCGGTGGTCTCCATTGGTTACTGAACTATGCCAAGGAGCACCCCTCTTCCCCAACTCCCTACTTTCAAGTCTACCTGGGGAGAAAGCGAGTGTTCCCAGCCCACATAGCTGGCTGGGGAGACTTGGAAGTCAGAGGCGCCTCGCGGGCGGGGAACAGATGCCCACTGCTGCTCTGCGCAGGGCAGAGTCACCCTGGTTGAGCCCAGCAGGAGCCCTGCCTAGGAGGAAGATGCAGCGGCATCCCCAGCCGGGGCTCCCCTGGTGATTGGCTGTTTACAGCCCAGTGTGGTTTTGCGGTTCCTCTTGGATTTTGGATGTTCATAAAACAAGCTGCCAGCTGCCTGCCTGCCACGTGGGGGAGGCTCTCTGGGGTGAGTGCCTTGCTAGGAGCTGGGGATGGAGGGGCTGACAGGTCCTGACACAGCTGGCTGGTACGCCTCCTGGTCAGCGTTCTGTAGCATTTCCTGGGGCTCAGGAGGGATACCCAAATTACCAGCTCAGAGTCTGCTGACCAGTGAGGAGTAGACAAGACAGGACTTCCCAGACACATTTATTTGGGATTTTCCTAGGGCTTCCAAGGTTTCCCTCCTCCCTCAGGTTGCCTCTTGGCTATATTCTTCTCCCAGCTGTGCCCTTCGAGTACCCAGAGCTCTAGTAGCTCGGCAGTGCTTGGTACAGTACCTGGCACAGAGGAGAAGCCCTCAACTTTCCAGGGCATTCTCAGCCTGTGTGTGTTTGGGGAAATCTAGAAGTGTTGGAGTCAGGATCAAACAACTTTTTCCTACGGCGTTATTGGCTAGTAAGTTTGGGGCAGAGACAAAGCAGGTGCCTTGTTCTTTCTGTTTTTGTTGTTGCTGTACTAAGGATTGAATCCAGGGGTGCTCTATCACTGACCTACATCCCCCACCCTTTTTTATTTTTAAATTTTGTTTAGAAACAGGATCTTGCTAAGTTACCAAGGCTTGCCTAGAACTTGCAATCCTCCTGCCTCAGTCTCCCTGGGATTGGAGGAATGCGCCACTGCATCCAGCTGAAGCACGTGTTTTAATGTGCAGGGGAGATCAGATCTTTGCTGGAGGACCTGGGAGGACCTCTGTTGCTGATGGGGCAAGCAGTGGAGCCCAGGGGCCTGGGTCCTGACACTGTGGGAATGTGGCTGCTTGGGCTGGGCTAGGGGTACCATTCAGCCCAGGGGATCTTAAATGACTTTACCTTGTGGTTTCCCTGCACCTTGGTGAGACCACTTGCTCATTATCTCTCCCTGGGCCTCGCCTAACATGAGCAGGCAGCCTCACCTCCTGGCATTTCGTCTACCTGCCCAGACTCACCTTTCTGGGGTGTGTCCCCAATCTCTGTCCACAGGTGGGAGGGACTCAGTCTCTTACTGCACTTGACACTTCTCTCAATCTTGACGTTTGTACCCAAATACTTGGCTCTTATTTGGACCTAAAGGCAGCCTTTCTTTTTGAAAACCAGAGATGCCAGGAACCCTGAGAATGGCCAGGCACTGGGTGTGGCCCGAGGGTCACCAGTTGTGTTTATGATACATCATCTGTCCTTTTCCTTTTAGCCTCTCATTGTAGGGACCAGGGTTCAACCCTGCTGTGCCTACCAGAGGCCTAGGTAATAGCCCAAGTCTCAAATAAACCTAATAGAATTGGCTTTAGTGCCAGCCTGCCTTACATTCAAGCCCTGACATTATTATTTACTTGCTCTGCGATATTGGACAAATCACATAATCTTGCTGAGGTTTAGTTTCCTGTCAATAAAATAGGAAAAATAGTTGGGCATGGTGGCACACACCTATAATCCCAGCAACTGGGGAGGCTAAGGAAGGAGGATTACGATTTCAAAGCCAGGCTCTTTATATATCTAATGGGAACAATAACACTACTTCCTCACAGGACTGTTTCAGAGTTTAGATACTATGCATAAATGGTGAGCTCAGGGTAAGTGTTCACTGAATGGTAGTCACTATTTTTGTTATCCTCTACAAAATTTACCCATCTTGTTTTCTTTTTCCCAAAATATATCAGTGACAGTGACTAATAGAAAATTAACTTAACTAGCTGGTTAATATATTAATAGTAACAGCAAAACCTTAGCATTTGTTTTGTGCCAGTGTTCTAAGCACTTGATACATCTTGTATTTATTTAATCCACCTAACAACTCTCCAAGACAGGCATTATTATTATACAAATGTCAAATGAGAAAAATGAAGCACTGAGAGGTCAAGGATTCAGATCCCAGGAGCCTGGTCCCGAATTCAAAGCCTTAATCCTGATACATCTGATTTGCCTTCGCTGAAGAACTGACTCCAGGGTTCACACAAGGCAGAGGAAGACGCTGACCCTAGACTGATGGTCAGGCTGGGCTTCTAGTGCTCTTCCTAACACCACAGGCAAAAAGCGTCTGCCTGCCTGTATCTCACTGTTGGCAAAACATTTCACAATTTGCAAGGCAATTTCACACGCCTACTATTTATCTGCCCCTTCCAGCCATCAGGTGGGGCAGCAAGAGAACAATTGTTCGTATCTTACTGAAGCACAAAAAGGCAAAGCAACCTGGCAAGGTCACTCAGCTAGCACAATCCAACAGCGCTTCAGGCTCTGAATGCAAATTTCTTTCTCCTCTGATCTCTTGTCTATTGTTGATGGCAGGGCTAAGTTCCTACACCAGAGCACCACAATATCATCCTAAAACCTTAGAACTAGAAGATCTTTAAAGCCATGCAGTTCACGTTTCAATGCTGAGCACCTCCAGTGATGGGGTACCTAGAAGAGGCAACTGGATTGGATGGTGATGGGGTTTGAAGACAGCTTGGGTCATGACCCACCTTGGAGATGTGGAGCTGCATCCGAGGACAAGGACGTCTGCAGCCAGGCCCTGGAGGTCTCCCTCCCAGCCCTGCCCCTAAGCCCTCTCAGTCCTTCCTCTCCAAAACCGCAGGCCCTCCCTTGGAAAGGAGCTCTCTCTGCACAGACTGGTTAAGGTTTATTAGCCCTTCAAATTCCTTCAAGATGAGTTGGTATTTATTTCCCTGCAAAGCTTATGTAACCGTAAGAGGATACTGGGGCTGCCAAAGCTGTCTGTGGTTTGGATGAGGCCCGTCGTGGTTTCTTCTGGGAGCTAAGTATTATAATGAATGATCTCATACTATCATTTTCTTTGGAACCAAGTAGTGCTTGTCCCAGTGGTACCCGGAGCTACCTCCCAGACCCCTGTTGTTTTGACTCAGGATGGTACAGTACGTGGTGGTAGGGTGAAGGGAACAAGGAGATCAAAATTAGTCTTTTGAGGCACCTTGGTTACCAGCTTCTCCGAAAAGGCACAGATCTGGGTCTTCAACCAGGGCTGAGCTCTGGGTGGCCACCGCAATTGGGCTACCAGGGGGCTATTGGAAAGGCCAAGGTTCTAACCACTGTTCCTATCTGAGCTTTTTGTAAGCACTTGGAACCAGAATGGAACAGGTCTATAGGGTCTGACTGCTAGGCAATCACAGGCCGATCCTGGAGAATGGCCAGAGCTGGGGGAGTCTCATGTTGGGAGCCTCCAGAAGTTAAATAAGAGGCACCATTTCTAGAGCACTCGTGCCCGCAAGGTACCCAGCTGCATTCACACAGAGGCTGTGTAAGGTGTGGGTCAGAAGGTAGAATGTAGTGTAGAGTGACAAGGACCCAGCTCCACCACATCCTTGCCATGTGACACTGGGCAACAAAGTAACCTACCTGATCGCATCTCTAAAAACAGGGATGGGCATAGTCTCCACCATGGGGTTGTTAGGAAGATTAAATGTGATAATGCACACACAACTCTTGCAGCACACTACCTGGCACTAGTAAGGGCTCAGAAAGTGTTAGCAATAATTATCGTCATCTAATTTAATCCTCCTAATAACCCTGTGGGATGAGGACTCTTGCTCTCCATTGTGCAGGTGAAGAAATGAGGCTTTGAGAGGTCATGTGCTCAAGGTCATGTCACTAATGAGCCAAAGGACTGGGATATGAAACTTCATTCCTATTATCCCCTTGGCCTAAAGTTGGGGGAGCTGGGTTTACTGTGTGGATCCTTCCTTGGGGAAGTTGAAAGCTGCCACATTCAGGGCTAGGAGAGGGAAGGAGCTGCATTCCCTGGTCACAGAGGGCTACTCTGGGGAACAGATGGTTATTGGAAAAAATTTTGAGGATCCCACTAGATTGTGAACTCCAGGAGGGATCAGGAGCTATGCTGATCATGGCAGCTCTGAGCACAGGCCTGGCATTCAGTCCTTGACTAAGTCTGATTATACTTGCATTGATCCTTCAGGAATCATCATTTTAACAAGAAAAACCTGGGGCTGGAGCTGTGGCTCAGCAGTTGCGGCACTTGCCTGGCATGCTCAAGGATGTGGGTTCAAACCCCAGCACCACGTATGCAAGGAAGTGTTGGAGCAATGAAAACCAGATGAAAAACTAAATAAAGCTATTCTCTCCCTCTCTCTCTCTCCCCCCCTCTCGCTGTCCCTCTCTCTCTTAAAAAAAAAAGAAGAAAGAAAGAAAGAAAGAAAGAAAAGAAAAAACAGCCTGGCTTCTTTTCCTGATATCAATAACCTCTTTGACCTACATGGCATGATGCAGGTGGCAGCCACTGAGGCTCTTTAAGTTCCCTTGCTGTAGAGAGATGAGGGGAAGAGAGGTGTCAGAGCTGTGGACAGAAGTGAGTGGCACCCATAATTCTGGGGCTGCAGAGGAAAGGATTGACTAGAACCTTCAAGCCTTGGTCAAGTGCCTTGAATTTAGTGGACGGATATTCATACAGCACCTACCAGGTGTCTGTAGTGTGCTTGTGTACTGCAGACACAGCAGTGAACCAGAGAGATGTGTCCCCTGCCCTTGGGGAGGGCACAGCCTGGTGGGGAAGGGAGGCAAATGAGTCATCAAATGCATAGTGGTTGATTTGTGGTGACTGCTATCAGTGAGGAAAGGCTTGAGTCCCAGCTGGAGGGGAACAGAGGCAGAATTCCTGTTTAAAGTAGTCAGGCAAAAGTAGTCAGGCAGGAGGCCTCACAGGGGAAGAGGCTTGAACTCCTTGGGAAACTATGATCTCAAATGGGACTGTTTTCAATCCCAATGGTCACAGGGGAGCATTTGAGTCCCTGAGGCCCAAAGCTGGCGCCAAGTCATAAGTAAAGCCATGTTCTGAAGACAGCGCTGGGCTGGAATCTTAAAGAGTAAAGGTCCCGTCCCACCCAGGAGGCTGGGAATAATTAACAGCGGAGGGTCTTAATGAGGAGCCTAATTAAAGAAAGGAGCAGAGTGTCTGTAGCCAATCAGGTTAGAGGCGACTATATCCCTGTTCCCTGAAGGCAAAGATGAGACTTATTTTCAGGAGTTGTTCATGTTTATCCACTTGGTTCAGGATCTTCTTAAACTTTCTTTCTTTCTTTTTTTTTTAAGAGAGAGAGACAGAGAGAGAGAATCAATTTTTATTTAATTTTTCATTTGGCCTCCATTGCTCCAACACTTGTGTATGTGGTGCTGGGGTTTGAACCCACGCACTTGTGCATGCCAGGCAAGTGCTGTAACCGCTGAGCCACTGCTCCAGCCCCATCTTCTTAAACTTTCTGAGGGTCCCCAGCCAAGGGCAGCCCTGGAGTTTTGCTTTATCCTTTGCAAAACATTTTCAACTTCTAGTTAGCCCTGCCAGCACCCAATAGGTACCGGCTAATTCTACCTCCAAAATGTCTCTGCAACCCACATCTTCCCTTCCCTGCAGCTACTGCATTCCTCCACCCTAGCCCATCACCTGCAGTGTCCTGTCCTCACCAGGCCACCACCACATGCTGGAGATGAAACCCAGGGGTGCTCTACATCCCCAGCCCTTTTAGTTTTTATTTTGAGACAGGGTCTCACTGAGGCTGGCCTTGAACTTACAATCCTCCTCCCTCAGACTCCTGAATTGCTGGGATCACAAGCATGCACCACCATGCCCTGCAGCTAAGGCTGATTTTAAAGATATTGCCCTTTCAATGCATTTTTACTAGAAAAACCCCTTTCCATGGCCTGGCCTTCGCAGCCCTGTGGTCTGGCCTCTGGAGCCTCTCCATCTTCACTTCGCATGTGCCTCCAACCCCCCTCACCCACTGCTTTTCACCTATCCCCAGAATTTTTATCTCATTGGATCCAGTCCGAACTCACTGTCTCCAAGTCCTGGCCAGATGCATTCAACATAAACAATGATTACAATCGCAGCCTCTGTGCTTGGTGGCTGGAGGCACGTTGCTCTGTGAGCTTCAGTTTCCTTATCTATCCAATGGGCACAGGAAATCCTATTTGTGACAGTAGATGTTTAATGAATGTTAAAATCTCTTTCCTACTTAGGCTGAAACAAGAGTGTACTTTATATTTTACACTTTCCAGGGCATGTCCCCATTCATTATCTTATTTAAAGCCATCGAAACCCTGCACATTCGTTAGGAAGGATGGCATTGTGATCTCCTTATCAACCAGGAAGCAGCCTCAAAGAGGTGAAAGCCTTGTTCAAGGTCACACGGGATGAACAGCAAAATGAGGACGGTGATGACAGCTGTACTTGACCTTCCCAGGGGTGATACTGCTGTAGAAGGGCCCTGTGGAGACAGAGGCCTGAAGCCAGCCAGCGTCTAAGGGAAGCTTTCAGGTCAGCCCCCACTCTGGCTGCCTGCACCAGGGAAATGCATCAGGAACTAGACCCCTCTCCCCTGCCCAAAGCACACATTTTTTTCACCACTTTCACCTCCTCCCTGGTCTCTTGCCACTGGCAACTCTGCTTGTCTGGTCTTCACTTTTCTGTGGCCCCCACCTACCAGGTGGAGCTTGGGCCATGGGTGGGATCTGGCTATGGCTGGGGGTCATGGGGCAGTTTAAGCTCCTCCAAACAGCTTTTCTTTTTCTTTCTTTCTTTTTCTCTTTCTTTCTTTCATTCATCTTTCTTTTTTTTTTTCTTTTAAGAGAGAGAGGGACAGTGAAAAAGAGAGAAAGAGAGAATCAACTCCATTTAGTTTTTCATGTGGCTCTCATTGCTCCAAGGCTTTACCATAATTTGCAGTGCTGGGTTCAAACGCTCGTCCTTGAGCTTGCCAGGCAAGTGCTGTAACAGCGGAGCCACCACTCCAGCCCCTCCAAGCGGCTTTTCCATGGTGTCCAGAGTCCAGAGCCAGGGAATGCTTTTCTTTCTCTTTTTTCTTTAGCTTTTTTTCCTATTTTTTTTTTGTTGGTACATTATAGTTGTACTTTTGATCGATGTGTATTTATTATTGCATATTCATACAAGGGAGTGTATTTTTTTTTCTTTAAACAGATATTTAGAGATGAGAGGTTTTTTTTTTCCCCCATAGAGAGAGGGACAGTGAGAGAAAGAAAGAGAATCAATTTTATTTAGTTTTTCATGTGGCTTTTGTTGCTCCAACACTTTGTTGTGTACATGGTGCTGGGGTTTGAACCTGGGTCCTTGCACATGCCAAGCAAGCGCCTTAACCACTGAGCCACTGCTCCAGCCATGAGAGTTAATTTTTTATTTTTTCGTCTGGCTTTTGTTTTTCCTCCACTTCATGGTGCTGAGGCTTGAACACAGGTCCTTATGCACACCAGGCGAGGGTTACTACTGAGCCACTGCTCCAGCCCTTGGAATGCTTTTCTTAGGAGAAGCCCAGTTCCTTACCTAAATCTTCTAGGTGGGGAGAGGAGTCTTAGTCCTTTGCTCCTAGAATTTTCATTCTTGGAATGAGGAAGACACTGTCCAACTGAAAAGGACATTGAAGTAGGAAGAAGAGACTTTGCTCTGGGGTAGGGACTTTCATTCTCTCCCAGCTGGTTGGAGAGGTGCCTGCTTTTGGGGGATGGGGTAGGTAGGGGTGAAAAGATGGTGGGGAGAGGGATGAGGAGGAAGGGAGGCATCTCAAAGAAAGAGATGCAGCTATGCCTGAATCACAGTCAGTGGTTCAGCTTTGTAAAGTAGCTGAACTGCTCTGAACTCAGGTTCCTCTTCTCTGTCAAAGCGGAGAGTACTTCATTAGACGTCTCCAGTTACCTGAGGTGTATAGGAAGGACCCTATGCTTCTTTTTTTATTTTTCTATTTTTATTTTATTTTATTAAGAAATTTATTTGTTGAACAAACATACTTCTAATGAAACAATATAATATATATAAATTATGAAAATTTGATATACCCCCAAGAGCCCCCCTCCAATTAACCACCCTTTTCCCAATACATCTCTATGAATGCCTTAGGTTGTGTGTCACTACACCTTTTCAGGGTTTAAAACATGAGATTTGACCTCCTTTCTCAATGGCCAGGGTCTAGCTCCAGCCTCCACAGATGAGTGAAGACATTCGACCTTTGGTTCTCTGGGTTATGCTGACTTCACTCAGCATGATTTCTTCCATAGTCATCCATTTACCTTCAAAGGGTGCAATATCATTGTTTCTAATTACTGAGTAGAACTCCATGGTATATATGTAGCACAGTTTTTGGATCCATTCATCTAGTGAGGGGCATCTGGGTTGTTTCCATAATTTAGCTATTGTAAATTGAGCTGCTATGAACATCGATTTTGCTGTGTCACTGTAGTGTGCTGATTCTAAATCCCCTGGAAAAATACCCAGACCCTGTTCTTCTTGACCCTGTGTGGTGAACAGAACAGATAAGAGATAGGATCTCTGCTCTTCTGGGGCTTACATTCCAAGAGTGCCAAACAAGAAATGCATCAACGGTAAACAAAGATGATGTGGGATAATGCTGAGGGATGGAGGTTTGAACGATGGTCGATGGTCGGAGAGAGGTGGCCTCTCTGAGGAGGTGAGTCTTGATCCGAGGTGTGGAGGGTGTTGAGTTGGTTCTACACAGAAAGGGGCAAGAGTGTTCTGGGCAGAAGGAACAGAGGGTGCAAAGTCCTTGAGGTGGGAATGAGCTGGATGTGCGTGAGGAACAGGCAGTGGACGAAAACTAAAAATGTAGTAAGCAAAGGGGAAAGTGTTATGAGCAGAAGTGGGAGAAGGAGGTCATAATAAAGAGTTTGGGAGACTTCAGAGGGTTCTAAGATAGGCAGGTGACTGGGGCTGGAGCAGTGGCTCAGTGGTTTCACCGCTTGCCTGGCAAGTGCAAGGACCCGGGTTCAAACCCCAGCACCATGTACACAACTGAGTGTTGGAGCAACTAAGGCCATGTGAAAAACTAAATAAAGTTAATAAAGTTGTTTCTCTCTTTCTGTCTCTCTCACTGTCCTCTCTCTAAAAAAAAAAAAAAAAAAGATAGGCAGGTGAATGACATGATTAGATTTGTACTTGAAAAGATCCCTCTTGAATTTGCTGAGCCTCCTTTCCCCCATCTGTTTAAAAGGGCATAATAATGCATGTCCCAGGGTTATTTATTATTATTATTATTATTATTATTATTATTTTCTTTAAAGAGAGAGGGACAGAGAGAGAGTGTGTTGCAAGGTAACCAGTGAGAGATCAAGCCAAGGCCAAAGTGGGCCGAATGGAGAGTTTTTATTAGCCAGCAAAACTTTGTTCAGAGTGCAGCCCCCCTGCCCCATCCTCTTTTTGCAAGGAAAGGCAAAATTCATATCTTCCTAGGCACTGGGGGGTCCGCAGGTGCACAAAGCAAGCTCATTCACAGAAGCCAAAGAATGCAGTTACATCAATCACTTTGTGGAACAACAGCAGTCGCACCCTGGTTGCCAATGCCTACGGAACATTCTGTAAGACTCACAACGCCTTGGGCTCACCATACCTAGGAGCCTATAGTACCCTGGGGCTTTCCATACTCAGGGGGCTCAGCTAGAGTGCAAACCTGGAGTCTCTAAGGCTAACTGCCTTGTCACAGAGGGAATTGATTTTATTTAGTTTTTCATCTGGTATTCATTGCTCTGACACTCAGTTGTGTATGTGGTGCTGGAGCTTGAACTCAGGTCCTTGCGCATGCCAGGCAAGTGCTGTAACTGCTGAGCCACTGCTCCAGTCCCATATCACAGGATTATTGATTGAGGGTATTAAAAAACTCAAAAGCAAGAAATCGTGCTGAGCGAAGTTAGCCAAACCCAGAGACTCAAGGGTTGAATGTTTTCCCTCATTTGTGGAGGCTGGACCTAAACCCAGGCTTGGGTGAAAGCCTTCAAACTCATGTATTAGATCCAGCAAAGGCATAGCAAACACATAATCTAGGGCAACCATAGATATCTGGGGGTGAGGCGAGAGGGAGGGGGAGTCAGGGGGAGGGAGAATAGGGCGGGATCCAGGGAGACAATCAGCAATGTAATATACTCTTTCCCCCCCTAAAAGCCAAATAGTGCTTATGTAATCATTTAAGTCTGGAAAATTCACAATCATACACACACACACACACACACACACACACACAGAGACATGTGTATATATATGTTTATATATAGAGATTTATAGCTGCAATGGGGGGAACATAGAAGAAGCAAGAGACTGGGGTGTGGGTGATGTAGGGGTACTCTGGATTTGGATCACATCATATTGTTACTTTATAAGCATTTATGATTACACAACAACTCAACTGCTTAATAAGAAAAATGTAACCTCACCCCAAAAAAAGACTCGGCAAAAGCAACAAGTGAATTGATAAGCATGCATGCTCAACAAGCACACAGATGCCAGGGCCTCACAGGGATGTGACAAGAGCTGCTTGAGCGTGGCTGCTAAAGAGTTAATCAAACCTGTCTCAGCAATCCTGTGCTGCTAATATAATAGTATGGGATGCAATTCAGGCTGTTTATTTTTTAGAGATGCAGTACTCCTATTAAGCAATCACCCTGTTTATGTCACTGCTAATTGAAGTAAATTGCTTTCTGCAATCAAATCGGGAAGTTCCCCTTCCGATCATGAAGGGACTTGGACTCCGGTTCCTGATTTCCAGTATTTAGTCTGACTTGAGACTTGCCCTTTAATTAATTGCTTACATCCCCCTGATTTCCTTAAACGTGCAGTTGGTTTGCTGTTGAGTAGGCAATGTGGTGAGTTCTGAAACTGCCCCCCCCCACCAGGATGGGAAATATTCCCTCTCCCTCCCCAAACCCCTAGCCACAGCAGCTTTCCAGCTGTTGGAGCTTCTGGGGCTGTTGGGCAGTGGGCTGCTGGGAGAGGTGGAAGTGAGTGACAGGGGTGGCTGTTGACGGTCCAGAATCCCTTGCCCTGCCCAGGGGGTAGCTCTGGTGCGTTGGCGCTCCGTAAGTCTGTTGCTAGCTTCCACTCATCCAACATCTCTTCTACCTGTACTTTTGTGAGAGACACAGATGTGGAGAGAAGCAGGCAAACATAGCATCCCAGGTGGAAAATCAGTACCCAAGAGTCCCAAGGCTCCACCACACTCACCCCAACACTTTTGGGTGCATAGGCCCAACCATAGTGCAAATCCCAGAACAGAAAGTGTCAGGGAGGGAGCTTACCAGAAGACAACGAATGGGCCTGGAGGATGTGTGGGAGCTGGCGAAGGTGCATCCTCAGGAGGAGGGAGTAGTGAGTTTTAAGACCTGTGCTCCTGGCCAGGGAGGGGTACTCCTCCCTGCACCTACACTTGGTGGTCAAGGGCAGGAGGCAGGGGGGAAGGACTTGATGCTGGACAGAGGTGTTAGCTTGGGTGCCCTTGGAAGCTTCCCCTCAATTTTTTTGTCGGGCAACCAAAAAGATAAGCAGAAAACATCCTCGGCCATTCATCCTTGTCATTGAAAATAAAGAAGCTCAGCTTTCAGTCCAAGGTGAGCTGTGTGGGGTGACTGACCCTGAGATGTGAAGAGTATGACTTTATGGACGAACCTGTGCCCCAGCAGCCTTGGAGGTCCTGCTCAATTGCTGCCTCCTCCAGAAAGTCCTGCCGGATGCAATCAGCAGGAATCTGCCCCTTGATTCCCAGGGGACCAGGTGCCCCTGGGAGAGCAATGGGTCCCTTCTGGTCCCATCTTGCATTTGAAATTCCTCATACACTGCCAAAACGTGTGCCATCAGCAAGAGACTCTGAAAAAACAGATTCAGCGGACATACAATCCCAACAGTTAGTGGTGGAGTTAATCAAGAAATCACAAGTGAGCTCCACCGGCTGGAAGGAGGGACATTTCGTGAGCACTTCTCATGATCCCCACAGTGTGCTAAGGGCTCTGAGCCCATTGACTCATTCAGACCCCACTACAGCCACAGGAGGTGGGGACTCAGAACACTGAGTTTGTTGATGATAAAACTACAGCTGAGCCATTTTGGGAAGCGGAGTGGCAGTTTCTTGGAGAGTTAGACATAAAATTTACCATTCCACCTAGCAGTTCCCCTCTGAGGTATACACCCAAAACAACGGAAAACATATGTTTACACAAAAACGGACTCACAAATATTGTAGCAGTAATATTTTATAATAGCCCCCAGTTGGAAACAACTCAGATGTCTATCAACTGATGAACAGATAAGTAAAATGTGGTTTAGTCATACATGAAATATTATTCAACAATAAAAAGGAATGAATTACAACATGGATAACCCTCAAAAACATTATGTTAAAAGAAAGAAGCCACACAGAAAAGGCCACATGATGTATGATTCCATCTATATGAAATGTCCAGAATACAGGGAGACAAAGTGGATTAGAGATTGCCAGGGGCCAAGTGTGGGAATGAGGATTAACTGCAGACAGGCACCAAGGATCTGACTGGGGTAGCGGAAATGTCCTAAGCTGGGTTATGGTGATGGCTACACAACAGTAAACTTATTAAAAAATTATTCAATTGTATACTTCAAAAGGGCAAGTTTATGATATGTGAATTATGCCTCAGTGGAGTTTTTTAAACATTTGAGGCTAAGATTGAGTTACTTGTCTGAAGTGACTGGTTGTTGAGTGTGAAGCTGGAAGTCAAACCAGGCAGCCTGGATCCAGAGACAGCATTTTTTTTTTTTAAATTCAGGAATTGAGTTGTTGTACAATCATAAATGTGTATAAAATAAAAACAAGATATGCATTTTATCCTGAACCATATTTACCCCCACATTGTCCACACCCCAGTCTCTTCATTCTTCTATATTATGCCCCTATAGCAAATATAAATGTCTGTGTGTGTGTGTCTGTGACTTCCAGAATTAAATGATTGCATGAATATTATTTGACTTCTCAAGGGGGTAAAGATCATGCTACATTGTTGATTACAGAGACCACATTTTTGACACCGTGCAGTATTGCTCAATGAGGCCAGCCTTCCTGGAATGTTTCTCTTTCTTTTATTTTTTTTCTCCTCAGTACTGGGGATTGAACCCAATGGTGCTCTACCACTTTGCTACATCCCAAGCCCTGTTTATTATTATTTCAAGGCAGGGTTTTACTGAGTTGCTGAGGCTGGCCTCTAACTTGCAATCCTCTTGCCTCAGCCTCCCAAGTACCTGGGATTTCAGCCGTGAGCCATTGCACCTGACTTCTTGGAATGTTTCTGGCACTACTGTGCTGTATCCTGATGTCTTCATACAGGGAGCCTTCCAGGTGCCACCTTTGACCCTCACTTTCTTTTAAGGGTTGGGTCATTTTGCATAAACAGAAGAGCCGAAGCCCACAGGAAAGAGGAGGAGGAGGATGCCGGTCTTCCCAACATGAGGAAAATCCGTGATCCGGTGACAGATGTGGACTCTGTAGAGCTGCTTAGCTGGAGCTGGAAATAGTCTTCATACTCAGGCTCCAGTTCTGGCCATGTCCAGGTTTGGTTCCCACACACGGAGATGTTCTCTGCCTCTCTTCAGTCTGGCCAGAAGGACAATTTTCTTCTTTACGCCTCTTAGGAATTCATAGCTTTCTGGGGGCTCCTTCCAGAAGCACATTTGAATTAGGGCCAGGAAGGCAGAGGGGAACAAAGCCTTTAGAAAGCATTTCTAAAACCCTTTCGGTTTGATCCTCACTGACAGAGTCACAGTGGTGTACAAAGGCAGGGTGCTGGGAGCGGTCCTCCCAGTGCAGGAAATAAGGGGGCACATTGTCCACAGAGAACAGACGGTCAAGAATAAAACCAGCATCAAGAATGGCTTGGCATACACCAGCAGTTCCAGACAATGTCAGTGATCAAATATTCCTCCCCGCCGGGGCCCTGCCCTGGCTATGCTACCGTTTGGGCAAAACAGCAGGTTAGGGGAGACCCAGGACAAAGGGGGCTACGCCAGAAAGGTAAAGTGTCCTGGGGACCTGAGGTCCCTCAGGGAAAAGCCTCCGGGAAGTGCCCTTCTCCTTTCTCCAGGCCCTGGCATACCTCACTCCTCGGTCTGCACCCTGCCTTTCTCAGCATTGCTGAGGCTGACGCCTCGTCCATTCCGACAGCCAGCAGAAACTGGCCTGCACCTTTTCATTCCCACTCCAAACTCCTGGAGTCAGGCTCTAACTGGTCCAGTATAGATAATGACCGAAGGAGGGCCCCCTGAAAACTGGGGTCTGTAGGAGCTGATGCTTCAAAACATAACTCACCATGCTACATTCAACTGGGTACAGCGTGAGGGCGTCTGGAGGGTGCTTTCTTCAGGACCCCAGGGCATCTGGGTTTTTTTTGTTTGTTTGTTTTTCAAATCAGTTTTAGTCAGTTTTACAAACGGCTTTCATTGCTCCAACATTTCATTGTGTACATGGTGCTGGGGTTTGAATCCATGTCCTTACACATGCCAGGCAAGCGCCATAACCGCTGAGCCAACACTCCAGCCCCTTAATTTTTTTTTAATTTAGTTTTTCATGTGGCTTTTGTTGCTCAGACACTTTGTTGCCTATGTGGTGCTGAGGTTTGAACCCCTGTCCTTGCGCATGCCAGGCAAGCGCCAGAACCACTGAGCCAACGCTCCACCGGCGGTATCTGGTTTTTATAGCCCCGTTTCCTCATGATATTTCCTCTTTCATTTAAGCTACCTGGAATAGGTTTTTATTTCTTGCAATAGACAATCCTTGACCAAACAAATAGCGCACAAGTTGATGAGTGGAGTGGACCAGGTAAGAGAGGTGAGCATACCTGGTTGTGCGCATGCAGTTGTGGGGAGCTCGCTGGGGGTGGGAGGTGAGTAAGGGGTGGTTTTTCTTCCAGAAGAAGCATGACCCTTGGAGTGGCTGGAAACCCATTGACTCATTCAGACCCCACTACAGCCATAGGAGGCAGGGACTCCGAATCTTGAGTGCATAGGTGGTAAAACTAAAGCTGAGCCACTTTGGGAAACAGTGCGGCAGTTTCTTGGAGAATAAAGCATAAGTTACCATTTGACCCAGCAGTTCCCCTGTAAGGAGTACACTCAAGGAATGGAAACATTCGTTTGCTCAGTTGGGTGAAGCCAGAGGACCCCAGAAGTCAGTAGCATCTCTCTTGGACCCCTATTTTCCTATTCTTTTCTGAGAATTTTCATTCTCCCATCCAGACATTGTCAGCAAGGAATTTCTAGTCTGAATTGCCTCAAGACAGATTTTTTTCCTCTTTTCTGTTTTCTTTCTTTTTTTTTTAAAGAGAGAGAGGGAAAGAGTGAAAGAGAGAGAGAGAGAACCTGGCCTTTGTTTCTCCAACACTTAGTAGGGTACATGGTGCTGGGGTTCCAACCCAGGTCCTCATGCATGCCAGGCAAGCGCTCCAACTGCTGAGCCCCAAGACAGATGTTTCTAAGGGTTGCCAAACTTGTCTTTGTCCTTCCTCCTCACCTACCCTCCCTGGAGAACTGACCCCCAACGGGCAGGTGAGAACATATTCTCTGAGGCCACTGGGCCCCCAAGGCCTCCCGAGGAGATGCTGTTGGAGGGACCAGCGTCACCTAGAAAGCATTCTCGCCAGCACGGTTTCATCTGTATCTGATCCAGCCTCTAGTTCTAGCTTAACGGAGATAAGGAAGAGAGGAACCAGCTGGACGGCACCATGAGGAAACAGACCACTGGAGAATGTGGACTGTTCTACGAGGTAGCAGGCCTGGCTGCCCTCAAAGACTTGGGAAACAGTCGTAGATCAAAAGAAACCACAAATTCATAACAACCACATGCACTGCACACACTTTAACTGGTTGTGGTGTAAATATAAATAAATATTATTTGGGGGAATGTAGGGAAATTTACCTCTAAACTGGTTTGATTGATGTTAGGAAATTAGTGTTAATCTCCTTAGATAAGATAGGATACCAATTAATTATGAGGAGAATGTCATTATTTTGAAAGATGCATGAGAAAATATTTGCAACTTATATTTCGTTTTTTTCAAATAGAAAATTAATGTATTTAATTCAATAGCAATGTATTTATTTCAATAACCAAACAAAAAACTACTACTCAAAATGGACTTAAGTAGACATTGCTCCAAATGATAAATACAAAAGGCCAATAAGTCATGAAAAGATGCTCAATAAAACTAATTCTTTTGAAGTCTGAACTCAGGACCCTCTACCACTGAGCTCTACCCCCAGCCCTGTTCATTTTGTATTTTGAAACAGGGTCTCACTTTATTGCTCAGACTGGCCTGGGTTTTGCTATTCTCCTGTCTCAGCCTCTAGAATAACTGGAATTATAGGTGTACACCTGTAGGCATGGCTAATGTCACAAATTACTAAAGAAATGAAAATTAAAACTATATTGAGGAGGCTAGAGAGGTGGCACAGTTGTAGAGCATTTGCCTGGCATGCACAAGGTCCCAGGTTCAAACCCCAGCAACATACACAACTAAGTGTTGGAAAACAAAAACCAGATGAAAAAAATAAAACTCTTTCTCTCTTAAAAAAAAAAATGAGGTCAAGGTACCATTTCATACCCGTTAGGATGGTTACTGTCAAAAAACCCAAAGTAACAAGTGTTGGTGAGGCTATGGGGGAATTAGCACTGTTGGTGGGAACATAAAATGGTACAAGCAGCTATGGAAAACAATATGGTATAGAGAAAAATGAAGGCGGCTGGAGCAGTGGCTCAGTGGTTACAGCACTTGTCTGGCAAGCACAAGGACGTGAGTTCAAACCCCAGCACCATGTACTCAACAAAATGTCAGAGCAACGAAGGCCACATGAAAAACTAAATAAAATTGATTCTTTCTCTCTCTCACTGTCCCTCACTCAAGAAGAAGAAGAAGAAGAAGAAGAAGAAGAAGAAGAAGAAGAAGAAGAAGAAGAAGAAGAAGAAGAAGGAGGAAATGATGGCATTTGCCAGTGAATTGAATAAAACGGAGAACATCACACTAAGTAAAATAGGCCAGACTCAGAAATCAGAGGTTGAATGTTTTCCCTCATGTGTGGAAGGTAGAGCAAAATAAGGGAAAAAGGACAGTGGGGGCCACTTGGTGAGTGGATATCATAAATATATAAGAAAGATCAGTGGAGGGGCTGGAGGGGCTCATCAGTAGAGTGCCTGCCTGGCATGAGCGAGGACCCAGATTCGAACCCCAGCACTACATACACAACTAAGGGTCAGAGAAACAAAAGCCAGATATAAAAATACATAAAATTGATTCTCTCTTTCTTTTTCTCTCTGTCTTAAGAAGGAAAAAGATCAGGGGAGTAAAGGAAGGGGATGGTATGGGAGGGAGGAGGGATGGGAAAGAGGAGGAAATATGAAATGAACGTAACAAAATCACTGTATGCATATGTGAATATACCACAGGGAAGTTCCCCTTTATGCATGTGTAGAAAGTACCCACGAAAACAAATAAATAAGCAAAAGGAACATCAGTAAGGAAGGAGAATGGAGGACCCAAGAAGAAGCGAGGGAAAGCATAGGAATGGGATTAAAATCAAAGTCCATGCATGTGTGTTTTGTCAAAATGAACCCAGCTACTATGTATAACTATAATGCTCTAATAAAAAAACAGAAAACAACATAATGGTTCCTGAAAAGATCAAAAATAGAATTACCATATGATCCAGCAATTCCCCTTTCTGGGTATGTGTACTACAAGAGTAGAGACATTTCTACTCCCCCGTTCACAGCATTATGCTCGTTAGCTAAAACGTGGAAGCAACCGAGTGTCCACCGACAGACGAATGGATGAGCAAAATGTGGTTTAGGTAGTGCTCCTAGCTTTAAAAAGAGGGAAACCCTGATATGAGAGTTGAACCTTCAGAACATTACATTAAGTGACATAAGACAGTCACAAAAAGATAAATACTATAGGATTCTGCTTGTAAATGATTACAGTGATCAAAATCATAGTCACAGACAGTAAAATGGTGTTTGCCAGGGACAGGAGGGGGAAGCGAAAGCCACTGTCTAGAGTTTTAGTTTCACCAGATAAAAGGAGTTAAAGAAATGGATGATGATGATGGTTGCACAACAACATGAATGTATTTAATGCCACAGAACTGTACCCATAGAAATAGTCACGATGGTCAATTTTATGTTATGTATATTTTAACACAACAGAAAGTTTGGAGCTGGAAGCTGGGAATGGTGGCACATTGCCAGCAACTCCGAAGGCTGAGGCAGGAGGATCACAAGTTCAGGGCCAGTCTTGGCAACCTAGAGAGATCCTGTCTTAAAATAAAAAATAAGGGGCTGGCGTGGTGGCTACAGTGCTTGCCCGGCATACGCAAGAACACGGGTTCAAACCCCAGCACCCACGTACACAATTAAGTGTCAGAGCAATGAAGGCCATGTGAAAAACTCAATAAAAATTGACTCTGTCTGTCTCTCTCTCTCTGTCCTTCTCTCTCTCTCTCTCTCTTTTTAAAGAGAGAGGGACAGTGAGAGAGACAGAGAAAGAGAGAAACAACTTTAGTTTTTCACATGGCCTTAGTTGCTCCAACACTTGGTTGTGTACGTGGTGCTGGGGTTTGAACCCAGGTCCTCATCCTTGCCAGGCAAGCACCGAAACTGCTGAGCCACCGATCCAGCCTCCTGTCCTTCTCTCTTTAAAAAAAAAATTAAATAAAATTGATTTTTTCTCTCTCTTTCTCTCATTATTAAAAACAAAAATAATAAGGGCTAGGAATGTAACAGCTCGGGTTCAAAAAAAGGGGGGGCAGGAAATTCAGGGAAATCTATCTATATAGATAGATGGGAAATATCTATATATTTATATATAAAATATATAAACTAAATGTGACAAAATAGTTTATTTATTGAATATATTTGCTGCATCTAAGTGGTTGGTATAGGCATGTTCATTATTTTACTTTTTCAAATTTTTTCTGTTTAAAATTTTTCATAATGAAAAGTTGGGAAATAAAGGAATGAGATTAGATTTGAATCCCTATTCCTCTAATAAGTGTGGGCCTTAAACCAATTACCTAAGCCTTGTAAGACTCAATTTTCTTACCTGTAAATGGGGAAAACACCAGGGCTCACGCCTTACTGATGCTATGGAGATTTATTGAGATTTATTAAGATCATTTACGTTGCATAGCAGCACTTGATGTGTAAGTGGCCAGTAAATGGATTTTATCCAGAAACAGAAATAATACAGAAAAACACCATGTGGTTACTTTCTCTAATAGCTTCACCATTGGTCAGAAATTGGCTTCTCCTCAGTCAACCAGCAAATCACCATTGAGGGTTGGGCTGGGTGTCTTCATTTGCCCTTCCACATGCAATCTTTCCTATCTCTACTTGCCCTGTGACCTGAGAGGACGACGTGGGCTGCATTCTGGGACTTCTTTCCCTCTGGTTCTGGATTGGGCCAGTGGGAAGTACCAGCAGGAAGCTGCAGGCAGGTGGATGTTAGCTCCATCCCTGTTGGTTGGGCTGGAGTGGGCAGCTGTTCTGTGTTCCTGGGAATGTCAAGTCTTTCCCACGACTGCCACCCTGTACCTTAAAGGTTCTGAATGGAACTGTGGATGAACTGCCTCGTGGCTGCCTACTTCCTGTCAGACCTCTGCTGACACAGGGTCTGCTATGCACTTCCATTTTGCCAAGAGAGGTATTGCAATTAATGAAAGAGACACAGTCCCTTCTGGAGTTTATTGCGTCTTCTTCACCTCTGCCCTGTCCCCTGGGGGAGCTCTAAACTGACACCGAGTTCCCTAATCCAATGGACTAGGGTACACAGAAGAGCAAGTCAGCACCCTTTCCCCAACTCCACCCTCAGTGTAAGAAATCTGCCTTGAATCCTGGGCTAGCTGTGCCCACCCCAGATCTCCAGATCCAACAGACAAATGTCGGCAGCACCCCGCACTCTCTATACTCTGTGTCTAGGAGCCTAAGAGCGCAACGGAACCTCTTTAAATGTCTGAGGCACATTGACAACAAACAAACAAATATGGTAATACTTAGAAGGATGCTGTGTGCAATGTGAGACTTCATTAAGCTGGCTTCGTGGTGAGAAGCGCTCAGGAAACACATTTGCCCAAGACAATAGGATTAGACCATGCTTTCCTCAGATGTTTCTTTCCATCTTTCAGTATCTGAATAAATGACTCCTAAATGAGACTAGGATCTTTGGGGAAGCTGGGGTTGGTGTACTCAGGACTTTGCTTTATATCTACTCTGGAAATTGTTTTCTCGCTCCAACTGCCAAATGAAGAGTTGGACTTCAATTTTGGGCATTTATTTACAACAATGACAAACAGTTCCTACCTGGTCCTGCTCGTACTTTCCCATAAATAATTGAAACATCCTTGTGTGGCACCAAAGAAACAGCGGATGAGGCTGTCATCTGGTTTGGTAGTTCACGATGGGTTCTCTCAGAGGGCGCTGTTTTCCCTTACACAGCCCAATGGCATAATTAAAAGCCTTCCTGGGTTGTGCTTCTCAGGGACCCCAGAAATCGGAACCACATGTACAGTTTGCTCTCGGGTCCAGTCCCTGGCTCCATGCGTTGGCTACAAGGTTGCGATTACAGTCCCTAAGTACAAGCCTCATCCAGAAGTTCCTCGGCATTAGTGGTGAGCAAGCATATGGGCAAATGGAAAATAAACAGCCCAAGGAGTTTCTGACTTGGGAGCTGGCTCACAATGAGATGTTGCACAAAAAGGGAGCAGCGAGGGCCAGCGCAACTTCTGTAGGTACACAGTAAGCAGGCAGAGTCCCTCCTGCAGACAGCTTCCCCCAGGAAGAATGATCCCATGATGACCACAATCATAGCTAATGTTTACTGTAGGCTTAATGTGTTATATCCTGGGCCTGGGCCTAGACCTTGAGATGTGTTTTCTTAACTGGGGTCTTCCAACAACTTGTTACCCTGAACAATAGAGTTTATTTCAGTCATAAAACTTCATTTTGCAGATAAGGAAACTGAGACATAGAAGGCTGAGAAAGAATCTCTTAAGATCACACAGTCTGCAAATGCAACCTACGTGCAGTTAGCTTCAAAAACTCTACTACTACAGCTGAGCATGGTGGTGCATGCCTGTAATCCCAGCAACTTGAGAGACGGAGACAGGAGGATTGAAAATGTGAGATCAGCCTCAGCTACTTTAGCAAAGCCTGAAGCAACTTAGTGAGACCCTGTCTCAAAATAAAACAAATAAAAAAGGCTGAGGATGTGGCTCAGCGGTTAAGCATCCCTGGGTTCAATCCCTAGTACCAAAACCAAACAAACAAAAAATAACTCTATTCCTGCCACACTCCTGGCCACACAGCCAAGGGGGCATTTTTATTGGCATCGTAGACCTGGCACCTGGGTGAAAGCAGAGAAACAAGGAAAGATCTGCTTGCTGGGAGAGAAACTGCACAAGGACAGGGATCTTGGTGTTCAGATTTTGTCTCTGGATCATGGCTGCAGATGTGCAAGAAGGAGTGCCACAGAGCCCCATCAAGCAACTGGGGCTGGCAGCAGGTGACAGGCATCAGGGCTAGGCCCTTGGACCCTGAGCTTCCTTCTCACTGAAAGCTTCACACGGGCTGAGGGGCTGGGGGGAGGGAAGGCTAATGAAGGGGTGTGGGAATCCAGGGGAGGGAAGAAACAAGAACCCAGTGGGGAGGTAGGAAGGGCCCTTGTTGCTGCTCCAGCTGGTCAGACACTTGAGGCCCTCCTTGCCGCTGTCCTCCTTGGTGGGGCAGTCTGAGAGAACAATGGCATGGAATCCCTCTTTCCCTCCTGCCTGGCAGGGCTGGGCCCGCCCCACCGGAGAGGAATGCTTTCTTGTTCTGGCCATGTGGTACCCGCAGGGAAGAATGGCACTTGGGGCTCCCCAGGGACAGAATGCTTTGTGGCTGGAGCTGCTGACAATGGGGATGGAGCAGAGAGGGGGTGGGTGTGTTGGATATTTTCAAAAATTCTCTTGGGTTTCTAATGAGTATTTCTGCTCTTTTCTCCTGGCTCATTATGGGGTCTCCGTCATGAGGCACTAAGTCATGCTAAGTCACCGGGCCTCTTCTGACTTGTGGAGAAGAAGCCCAAGACAGGTTAGCTGCACAGGAGCCGCCCTTCCTGGGCAGGGCTGAAGATGGTGGGCTGAGCTCTTTGTTCCTGGCCTCCCAGTAGCCCAGAATCTGCTACACTGTATGTGGAAACTGCAGCTCTGGGTGCGCTGGTTTTTATTTCAGGATTGGAAGACACCAAAGCTTGTTCTTCTTTCTCTTTCCCGTGTCTCAAAGCAGTCATTTGAACCCCGCTTCTCTGGGGAGAGGGCATTCATTACCAGACAACATAGTTGTGTGAACAGAGGCTCTCAGGAGCAGGCTGCAAGGACCCAAACTCTGCTGTCAGGAAGCCTTCTTCCCTCATTGACCTCTAAGGCTAGGAGGTAAAGAAGGGGTCTGTCCACTGTGAGGCCCAGGAGCAGCCTGGGTCTGGGAGACTGAGGGCTGAGCTTGTCATGGGCTGAGGAGGGTGGCCAGGCTCTTGCACTATTTGAGGAGATGTGAGGTAATTATTTCAACCAGGATATTGTTGGAAGTGGGGACTATGGAGTGAAGGGGGCACAGGAGAGTGATTGCCTTAGATAAGGGAGCCAATGGGAAAATGTGAAAGAGTTTGGTTGGAAGGCCTGGTGGGGTGATATCTGGGTTGCAGTTGTGTCCCTTAGCTATGGACCCATGGGAACAAGCTGCTGTCCACAGGAAGAGAAGCTCCCCTGAAAGCTAAGCACCATACCTGGCTTATCCCCTGCACTTCTTAATCCTCGTGAGTCTATGAGTGACTTGCTACCTCGCTGTTAGAGATGGGGAAACTGAGGCATACCGCCAGTAGGAGCTGCTGCCAGGAACATTTGCTTTTGATGTCCCTCGATGACTGTCTTACTAGAGGGTGGGTGTGAAAAAACGGGCAGATTCTTGGTGTAAAGGCCAACATCTCTGCTAGCACTGTGGGTTGGCCCTGGGTCCTGGTCTGGCCGGATTCCCCAGATCCTGATCCTTCAGCCTCCCACTGGAAGGGCTCCTGCCTTCCAGTCTTCTGGGGCTGGGAGGGGCCAAGGGGCTGCAGGATTAAACACTCACTCAATCCCACCAGGGTGCTGCCCCGCAGGAACAAGATCCTTTGCAGTTCCCTCTTCAGAGAATGAACCCCTTACTCCTGCCCACGTGGGGACTGCGTGAAGCAGGGAGGGGATGGAGTGTGGCTGCATCTTCATCAGCCTTCCAACCCATACTCCGCTTCTTAAGTTCCACCAGCGCCACTGCTTCCAGAGATCCTGGAAGCTGTGATGCCGGAGCCCTTCCTAGGGCTCTGCAGCACCAACCCCGAGGCAGCTCAGCTGTCCTGGATCAAAGACACAAAGGCCAGATGGAAAAATAAATAAAAAATGGATTCTCTCTAAAAAGAAAAAAAAAATCCACAGCTTATACTTTCTTTGTTAATTAATTCTCATTACAAATTTCATCAGTGATGTCAAAATGTATAGGGAATGAGCTGGGTGCAGTAGTGCACACCAGTAATCCCTCAGGAGGCTGAGGTAAGACGATTGCAAGCTGGAGGACAGCCTCGGCAACTTAGTAAGACCCCGGCAACTTAGTAAGACCCCATCTCAAAAAATAAAGTGGGGAGGTAGGGGAATCTCTCAGTGGTGAACTGCCTCTGGAATCAATCCCCAGCACAAAAAAAAGAAAAAAAAAAAGAAAAAAAGAAAATTGGATATGTAGAATTTGAAGAGGAATAATACAAGAAGAAATACCACCATAACAGCACTTAATACCCCAGTCTGACAAGTGCTGAGGGCCTCTTCCTAATCACATGCCTCTCCCTCCCAGAAGTATAATGTATTAATTGTCACCTGCTTTTCTTTCCGGTTTTAAGCAATTCATTGTGTCCTTTTAACCTAGCTTTAGCATTCATGTCACTCATTTGTAGTTTACTGCTTTCACTTAGCTTGTTTGAGATTCATCCAAATGGGTCTGCGTGGCTGCTGTCCATTCATGTGGCTGTAGTATTCCACTGGAAGAGCCCCACTTCATCCATGTATTCTACTCTCGATGGACTCTAGGATCACTTTTTGTTTTTACTATTCTGAGTGACAGGATTGGGACCAGAGCAGGGCAAGAGAGTTTCCTCTGCTCGTGGCTTATGGCTGCATGACTCCAATTCTGCCCCCATCTTCATGCGACCTTTCCCTCTTCTCCCTGTGTCTCTCTTACAAAGACGCTTGCCCTTGAATTGAGGTGGGCCAGATTAACCAGAAGGATCTCATTTCTCCTTAATAGAGAAAAATCATTTGCATTCCTATAGATTTCTTCAAAAACTTTTTCCAAAAAAAAAAGGGTCACATTCACAGGTTTCATGGTATGGATGAATCATTTTGTGGGCCACCATTCAACCTGAGGATGTGATATTAGAGATCACAACCTGTGACAATCCTGCGAGTGAGCATCACGTTAAGTTTTGTGCCCAGGAGCCTCTTAACCATCTCCACCCCATCCCCATCCCTGCCCTGCTAAATGTGTTTGTCCCCTTAGGCAGGATTTTTTTTTTTAGGTCACATGATATAAGTCAAATTGCTGTAAATGGAGCTTATGTTTATTAATCTTTATCAGGTAAGGCCAAGCTGTTTCCAAAGTGGCAAAGTGGTCTTACTAACCCATTCTCCCACCAGCAATGGACTACAGTTCCGCAGCTGTATCATCCATTCCTGTTGCTCCAGGCCCTGATACCATCTGATTTTCTGATTGTAGTCAGTTCTGGGTGTATGAAAAAGTATCTCATCAAGTCTAACTTGCATTTTTCTTCTTTCTTTCTTTCTTCTATTTCTTCTTCTTTTTTTTTTAAGAGGGAGAGAGAGAAAGAGAGAATCAATTTTATTTATTTTTCCATCTGGCCTTTGCTTCTCTAACACTTAGTTGTGCATATGGTGCTGGGGTTTGACCAAGTCTTTTTTTTTACAACTTTATTTAGTTTTTCACATGGCCTTAGTTGCTCCAACACTCAGTTGTGTACGTGGTGCTGGGGTTTGAACCCGGGTCCTTGTGCTTGCCAGGCAAGCGACGAAACCGCTGAGCCACCGCTCCAGACCCTGGTGCTGGGGTTTGAACCCCGGTCCTTGCACAGGGCAGGCAAGCGCTCCAACCTCTGAGCCACCGCTCCAATCCTGAATTTTTCTTATTACCAATGAGATTAAGTAATAATCTCAAGGTGTTTTTACACTTTGAAAGGACATTTGTGTCTATTTGTGTCTCTTTGTGTGAAAAGCTTTCTCAAGGATTTTGATCTTGTTTATCATTTATTTTGCTTTTCCTTTTGATATCTAGGAATGCTTTATATATTCTCTATGCTAATCCTTTGTTAGCTGAATATGCTTCAAATATCCTCTCCCAGTAAGTATTTCTTTTATTCTTTTTTTTTTTTCATGTGGCTTTCGTTGCTCTGACACTTCATCATGTATGTGCTGCTGGGTTTTGAACCCACATCCTTGTGCATGCCAGGCAAACACCATAACCACTGAGCCACAGCTCCAGCCCCCTATTTTCGTGTATACCAGAGGTCATAATCCAAACATGTAGCATAAGATACAGAAATAAGTTGGAGCAACAGATCTAAGCCTCCATTTATGAGGTGTGCAGGATTCTGAGGACAATTAAGAAACTAACTTGTTGAGTTTGGTCCTGAGATGGAAGAGGCAGATTCCTGGTGATACATGACAGATCTCTGACTGTGGGGAGATTGAGGGAGACACTTGCTGAAGTATGACTACCTGGGAACTTCCTCTGCTTTCTTCTAGGATGGTGGAAGATGGACATGAACTTTGGAATCAATGATCACTCTGTGTGGCCCTGGCAAGTGATGGAGTGGTAGTAGCTCTGGATGATGAGCAGCCCTACCTTGTGAGGTCAGAAGGAGGACTGACTGAGTTAACATGTGCAAGGTTCGTAAGATAGCTAGGGACTTGCTGAATGCACCATTAATGTTGGCATCAAGAATTATTCCCCCAGGGGCTGGAGCAGTGGCTCAGTGGTTATGGCGCTTGCCTGGCATGCATGAGGACGTGAGTTTGAACCCCAACACCATGTACACAACGAAATGTCAGAGCAACAAAAGCCACATGAAAATCTAAATAAAATAAATTCTATTTCCCTCTCCCACCCTTCTCTCACTGTCCTTCTCTCTTTAAAAAGAAAAAAGAAAGAAAGAAAAAGAAAAAAAGAATTGTTCCCAAGCCACAGACTCTTAGAGCTGGACAGGTCCCTAGGTCATGTGATTCCACAGTCCTTCAACACAGGAATAGATACTGTTAGCTTGACAGGTATGAGCTTCATTAAACAAAGGAACTTCCTTTAAACTAACAACAACAACAAAAAAGTCTCTCAAGACCAGGTTAAAAAAACAAAAAATCCTACCCCCCCCAAAAAAAAAACCCTGCCTAAACAGATACTAGTCCCAATGAAGCAGAAGGATCAGGTGCTGGTTCCCACTCTCCAGGACACACATTCATGCACACTGTCACTTCACAGAGCACTGCTTCAGACTGCTCCCTTTGGATGAGGCTGCTGTAACAAAATACCACAGACTGCTTGGTTTAACAAGTAGAAATTTATTTCTTCAGTTTTGGAGACTAGAATTTCAGGATCAAGGTCCTGGAAGGGCTACTTTCTCGTAAGGCCTCTCTGCCTGGCTTATCCACGGCCGCCTTCTTGCTGCTTGCTCACACTGCCTCTTCTTTTCAAAGAGAAAGAACTCTTTAGTGTCTCTTTCTCTTCTTCTGAAGATACCACTAAAACCCCACCCAATAACATCATTTAACCTTCATTACCTCCTCATAGGCTGTATTTCCAAATACAGCCTCACTGGGGGTCAGGACTGGAACATATGAATTGTGGAGGAACACAATTGTTATGTTTTGGATCTCCAAAAGGCTCCTGTGTTGAAGGCTTGGTTCCCAATGTAGCAGTGTTCAGAAGTGGGACTCCTAATAGACGAGCCATTGGATCCATTAAGAGGATCTAATGGATCACGAGAACTCTGACCTCATGATCAGATTAATTCACAGATGGGGTCATAGTTGATGGCTTTATTGAGAAGTGGTGGGGCCTAGTTAGAGAAGGTAGGTCACTGGGGGTGTGCCCTGGAAGGGCATATCTTTTTTTTTTTTTTTTAAAGAGAGAGGGACAGTGAGAGAGAGAGAGAGAGAGAGAAAAGAAAGAGAGAATCAATTTTATTTAGTTTTTCATGTGGCTTTTGTTGAGACTTCTCTGTGTATGCGGTGCTGGGGTTTGAACTTGCGTACTTTCGCATGCCGGGCAAGCACAGTAACCACCAAGCCACTGCTCCAGCCCTAGAAGGGTATATCTTATCCTCAGCTCCTTCTTCTCTTAATCTCTGTCTCTGTCTCTGACTTCTGCCTGCCGTGAGATGAGCAACTTTGCTCCGAGTACCCTTCTGGCATGATGTTCTGCCTCACCACAATATCAGAAGCAATGGAGTCAGCCAACCACAGACTGAAACCTCTGAAACTATTTGCCAAAATAAGCCTTTCCTCCATTAAGTTGATTTTGCCAGGTATTTTGTTTCAGTGATGAAAAATTGTCTAGTGCAACAATTTCGTCTGTAAGCCTTCCCATTTTCCAGATGGAGAAACTGAGGCTCCAAAAGGTAGATGATTCCTCCCAGCACACTTTAGAAATTAGGAACTAAGCCTAGACCCGAAGGACTATGTATTTCTGAGCACCAACTACTTTGGTAGCTGAGTGAGGTTCAGGACACCGTCCTCCAGGCTTCTGTTCAGAACCCAGTGTTCCATGAGTGCCCTGAGAATGTGCAGGAAGCTCCAGGAGCATCTGTGGGCAGCACCGCTGGCATGGATACTGAGAAAGACTTAGCGCACTCTTCCGAGGGCCTCACGGAGAGCGGATGAGCTGAGCAGAGCCTATGCGGTCTGGGTGTGCATTGGAGTTGGAATGCTGATGGGAGTAGGGCATCCAGTTCTGCTGTGAGAGGTTGGGGAGTCTCAAGGTGGAAGACCTTTGGTTGGCTGCAGTAGCTCACATTTACCAAGTCCTTAAGGTGTGCCAGCCACTGTGCTAAGCGCTTTAAAAACCTCCATCACCAGACCCTCAGAACTGCTCTCGCAGGAGCTTTCATTATCAGAGAGCTCAGGTAACCTTCCAAAGGGACACGGCTAGGAAGTAGCGGAGCCACTTGGTGGGCTTGGGTCTGTTTGACTCTAAAGTTCACGCCACCCTCTGGGTGCTCCCCAGTCCCTGCCTTGAAGCTCCTTCCGTTTCCAGGGCTGGGAACAGCCTCTTGGTGGGCTGGGCTGGGCCGCTTCCCACACTTGGTCAGACTTGGACGTTTCTCAACTCCTGGAGGAAACGTAGGGAAGGGAAACGTATGTTGCTCTCCAAGGCCCGTCCAGGAGCCAAACAGATCAAACGGGGTGCGGGTTGGGGACTGGAATGTCCCAGGCTGTCTTTTCCCAAATTGAGGAGCGGAAGCCATGAGAGCTAAGGGGATTTGTGGAAATTCCTCCGTGCATTGTTACCAGGCAAAGGAAGTGGTTTAGAGTTGGGCTCTCAATTTCTGCCCTGGGGAGCCACGGCCAGTTTCCGCTTCTGAAACCTTTTCGTGTGGGAAATTGGAGGGGCTGTTTCAGGTCCTGCACGAGGAGGGGGGCGCTCCAGATAACCCCCTCCCCTCCTTCCCAGAGGCCGAGGGACAGAAGGATCCAGGGAGCCAGACAAAACAGCTCCAGAATCTGTTCCTCTTCTTTTCCCTTCCCCTTGTAGGGAGGGTGGCTCAGAGCCGAGGCAAATGAATAGAAACATTTTTTCCACGCCTGCTGGTATTTGTTTCTGGCACAATCAGCACAAGCAGATTAGAGAAGTAAGTTGCATTTTTAAGTCTGTGTTTGCTCTCTGGATTGGACCTCCTCATGCTTGGTCTGTGGTTCTACACAGCCTCCAGTCTATTCTGGAGAGATCGCTGGGCCTGGTGTCCCTGGCATGACTGTCCACGCTCTGCCAGCTGGTGAGTCATCTCCCATTCCCTTGGGAAGGTCGTGATTAACTCACCAGGAAAGATGCACGGGCATTGACACATGTGTCTGCATACAGACTCACACACTTTCCAGCTTACATGTATGTGTGCTCCCCTGTGTCAGCTGGTGGCTGGTTCTCTTTCCACTGCCGTGCTGGCGTTCCTCTGGCTCCTCTCACATGCAGGAGTGTCCATGGGAGTCCTTGACAGGATGCTGGAGGAAGGGGAGGCTGGCTTCCCCCTGGAAACTCTTGCTGCGAGCCAGACACTGAAGGCTGTACCAGGCTGCTCCACTCAGGCCCTGCCAGGAAACCCTTTCCCAGAAAATCACCTTCGAGGTGTGACAGAAACCTGGCAGAAGAAGCAGAGCCATGTAGGCCCACAAGATCCTTAGCCCCCACACTCTCTCTGGTTAGAAATCCTGGGTATATCAGCTTGTGAGAGAACTTGTACAAGACAAGTAACTGGGCAGGAAGCCTCCCTCCTCCTCTCCCTGCTTTCCCATTTCTTTCCTTTCTCTCTCCATCCCCTGCCGTCTTTCTGTTCCGTTCAGTAAAGAAGAGTTCTGGGGCTGGAGCGGTGGCTCAGCGGTGACAGCGCTTCCCTGGCATGCAGAGCACGGGTTTCAACTTTAGCACCACATACACAACAAAGTGTCAGAGCAATGAAAGCCACATAAAAAACTAAATAAAGTTGATTCTCTCTTTCTCTCTCACTGTCCTTCTTTCTCTTAAAAGAGAGAGAGAGAGAGAGAAGAGTTCCAAGCCCCCTCACTGCTATTAGTCTCTCAATTTTGTCTGGCTCAATCTGATCACCAAGTTGGCAAGTTGTGGCTCTGTGACCTCAGAGTGTCTTTCCCTTCACCAGCTTCTCCTCTGGATGAGACCTCAGGATTGCCAGAGTGGAGCCTGTCCTGTCTCCACCCGACAGTCCTTCCTTCTTCTCCAAGTGGGGCCCACGCAGTGGCTACAACTACAAATGCCCTAGAGAAACAGGACTTGGGGGTGTTAAGCAGCGTATTCCATTTGGAAGAATTATGTCAGAGTTAACAAAGAAGGGTTTTTTTTTCTTTTTCTTTTTTCTTTTTTTTTTTTTTTAAGGGGAGGAGGTTTTGTTCTGTTTCAAAGTAGTTTACATCTTTTAGATTTCTGGGAAAGACATAGATTCCCAATGTGTAAAATATGAATTTTTCAAAGTCAACATTTCTAATGCCCAAATACACTTTAGGACTATGAAAACTTCATGTACAATGATATGTTGTTATGAAGTAAATCGTACTGAACAGTTGGTTGTAAGAGGGCATTTTATGTTTTATTTTTATTTCCACGCGCGGTTTATTTTTGTTCTGACATTTTATTATAATTTCTTCCTACAGTAGGTAAAGTGCTTGGGAAGTTAATTTAAACCAGCCTGACTCTCTGTGTGTTTTTTAATATTTGTTTAAGCTTTTATTGAGCTTGTCAGGCAAGTCAGTGTGCAAAAATGCAGCCGAAAACCCCTTTTTCCCTCTGTGGTGCCTGCCCATTAATACTAGGTGGTGACAACAAGATTCGCGCACACTTCAAATGGGGGATTATTCTGGGTTTTCAAGGAAATTTGAGCCACCTGTTTCAGAAACCTCTTAGTGACTTAGCGGGATGATGAAGGGTGTCTCCCCACTCAGCTGTCACTCAGAGTTCCAACTCCTTGGGCTCCTTCCGACCTGGCTGAGCCCTGCAGGGGCAATTTGCAGAGGCCTGAGCTCTGAGTTGTGCCCCCAGCTTGTGGCTTGGCCTCAACTTAGGCCAGAGGAGCAGCTGCCATCTATCTGCCTGTGGGGAGCTTTCCAGATCCACAGCAGGCTGGCTTCCCCTGGGTTTGGGCTGCCTAGTCTGGAGCTGTTTATCATGGACAGCAGAACGACATGGGATCACCTTTAAGGAAGTGAGTTGTAAGAGCCAATTGTGTGGCCTACGTGTCCGGGAGCCATGCTGCCCACAAAATTTGGCCAAAGGGAGAAATAGAAAGTCAACATTTCCCAGCAGGCTGGGAAGGCGGCTGGGTATTTCTGGAGCCTAGGACTCTGGCAACATGATTTTTTTGTAGTGGTGAAAGGCAGGAAGGTGGCCATGACGGGGGCACAGTCTGATCTCTAGCAGACTCAGGAAAGGCCTGCTAACCCAGGCAGGAGGTTTCCCTGGCCCGCAGCCCAAGTTTTCCCACACTGACCAGGAATCTCATCAAACCTAACCCCAGGAGGAGACCAGACTCAGCCAGTTGTGATTGGAGACAGTCTTGGTGATGATCTATACCAGGGGCTCTCAAAGTGTGGTCCCAGATCTGCAGCATCAGCATCTCCCGGGAACTTGATAGAAATGGAAATTCTCAGGCCTCAATCCAGGCCAGGGGAATCGGTGGACACAGCAGTACTGGCTTTAACAAGCGCCCCATGGGGTTTAGCGGTGGTAGCCAGCCTGAGACCAGTGCTCTAATTCAGCCCAATCATTTGGTCAATGGGGGAAACTGAGGCCTGGTGTAGGATGGGAGGAAGGAAAGGAACATGCTCATCATCTGTGGCTTGTGGCAGAACCAGGACAAGTTCTGCCAGCTTGGTTCTCCTTCTGCCTCTTCTTCTCCTGCTAGTTCACAAGGCCATGGTTTCAAATCTCACCGATTGCCATGGCCAAGCTGGCTCTTCTCTCCCTAGGCTGACCTTGTGCCTATCTGCAAACTCCAGGTGGGCTTTAGTCCCCTTCTCACAGGGGACACACTGTTAATTCAGACATTGGCTTTTCAGTCATGCTGTAAATAAGGGCTTAGAAGAATTCTCTTTGGCTTTAAGAAAAGACCAGTTCTCTCACAAGTTGAGGTAGTTAGGTTCTGGTTTCTGTCCTGCATTTCCTTTTATTTATTTATTTATTTTTTAATAGGAGAGAGGGACAGTGAAAGAGAGAGAGAGAAAGAGAGAGAGAGAGAGAGAGAGAATAAATTTTATTTAGTTTTTCATGTGGCTTTCATTGCTCTGAGACTTCGTTGTGTACATGGAGCTGGGGTTTGAACTCGCGTACTCGTGCATGCCAGGCAAGTGCCATAACCGAGAGCCACCACTCCAGCCCCCGCATTCCCTTTTAAACATGGGCTCTGTGCCTACTGCCTGCTGCTGAGTGGCAACACTTACCCCGTGGTTCCTGATATTGATCCAGGGATAGGGGCCTGGTGCAGGGGAGAAGGACAACCACAGGCTGGCCTGGAGATCTCCAAGACCCATGGGCTTGATAAGATGATCTGGGCCAATCACATTCCTCCCCTAAGTTTAGAATTGGGAAACTCAAAGGCTGGAGTCATTAGCATCAGAAACTAAACTTAAAAAGCTGTTTGGGATTGCATGATATAGAAGGGGTCTGGGTAGTCCCAAGGAGCTTTTGCAAGCTAGGGTAAGGCAAAATAAGTTGAAGAAATTGGATAGTGGGAAAAGAACAGGGAAGAAACAGAAAAGAAAGAGCCTCCCAAGAAAGCTGTACAGTTACAGTTTTAGCTCACCGAGGCCTGATTTCTCTGAGGCTCGTGAGCTTGGCATCGGGCACATCCCCTATTATGTCCTGACCACAGACATTCTTTGCTTGAGCTAACCTGTGTGGGTGTCTGTTCCTTGTAACCCAAGGTGCTAGACCAGGGCTTGACAATCCTTTCTTTACAGGCCAGATAATAAATATTTTAGGCTTGACAGCCACATGGACTCTGATGAAACTACTCAGTGCCAACTTCTTAGGGCAAAAGCAACCATAGACAACATATAAATCAATGGCTATGACTGTGTTCTCGTAGAACTTTGTTTTTAAAAACAGGAGACCATCTTTTTTTTTTTCATTTTTTTAGTTTAGAAATTTATTTGTTGAACAATCAAATAAGCTTCTAATGAAATAATATATATATAAATTCTGAAAATTAGATTTACCCCTAAGAGTCCCCCCAATTACCACCCTTATCCCTCCCTGTCCCCCTCCTTCTCAATACATCTCTACAAATGCCTTAGGTTGTATGACATTACACCTTATCCGATTTAACACATGATAATAGACCTCCTTTCTCAATGGCCAGGGTCTACCTCCAGCCTCCACAGATGAGTGAAGACATTCCACCGTGGTTTTCTGGGTTATGCTGATTTCACTCAGCATGATTTCTTCCATAGCCATCCATTTACCTTCAAAGGCTGCAATGTCATTGTTTCTAATTGCTGAGTAAAACTAACAGGAGACCATCTTGCCAGCCAAGATTTGTCAACTCCTGTGCTAGATTAAAACTTTAGTGTGACATAGATGTGGGATGGAAGATCCTAATTCTTTAAGGATTCTGAAGACTATGCCCCCAGTACAGTCCTCATCCTGGAGCCTGTGGAGTTTGGGCCACATATTCCTGCTATGCCCTCTTGGTCATAATGCCCTGCCACTTCCCTGGCTGGCCAGTTCCTGGTAGGAACCCCAAGCCCCAAACTGATAATCTTTTGCCAGGATTATCCAATCAGCAGACAAGCACATAGACACGGGAGCTGCAAAGTAAGAACATCCTCTGAGCGCGGATTCGCTGCAGTATGCAACATTTTGAAGAAAGGACAGCAAGCAGGAAAGCTTGCAATTTCAACGCACGTAACCGTGTCGTAATATTCTGAAAATCAAGTAGAACACTTAGGTTAAGTTTACGTCCTGATGAACAGGAGACAGTTAAGTGATAAGGAGTAGTGGAGACTGTGGCAAAGAGGTGAGACCTGGCCTGGTTTCAAGTCAGTGAGTGACTGTCTGTACTCAGGTCTAGTTCATTGTTCCCTTTGAGAATGCAACCCGTCTGATATTGGATTTCCCAGTTCTTGAATATCTGCATTTTTAAAAAATATAAAATTTCCTGATTATTTAATATTAGCAACTAATTTAAAATTGGGGGAATTTTTTTTGTTCTTTTTAAATAATATCCACAAGTCAGATTCAACCAATGGGTCTCTTGGGGCCAATTTTTGCCCTTCCATCTGTGACAATATCAGACTGAGCTTCTACATTAGTCAGCTGTGCATCTCTGGGACAGAATCCCTGAGATAAACAACTGAAAGGGGAAGGAAGGTTTATTGTGTTTCCGTTTCAGAGGTTTCCGTCCATGGTTGCTGGGCCTGGTCACTTCTGGGCCCGTGGTAAGGCGGTGCAGCATGGAGAAAGTGCGTGGAGGAGGAAGGCCACTCACCTTATGGAGGTCCGAAAGAGGAGGAAGGCCACTCACCTTATGGAGGTCCGAAAGCAGAGACAGAGGGGCTGGAGCAGTGGCTCAGTGGTTACAGCGCTTGCCCAGCATGCGAAAGTGCATGAGTTCAAACCCCAGCACCCACACGTACACAAAGACGTCTCAGAGCAACAAAGGCCGCATGAAAAACTAAATAAATACTGTTTCTCTCTTTCTCTCTCTCTTTAAAAAAAAAGAAAGAAAGAAAGATAAGCAAGCAGAGACAGAGAATACGGGGCTAGGGGTAAAATAGACTTTTCAGGGGCTTACCCCCCAGTGACCTACTTCCCCCAACTAGGCCTCATCTCTAAAAGTTTCCACCACCTACCAACAGCCCATTAAGTTATGAACCCTACATGCATCAATCCATTCATAAGGTCAGCACCTTCATGATCCAATAGCCACCCAGAGGCCCCATGTCTGAGCACTATTACACTGGGGACCAAGTCTTCAACACAGTTTTACCGGAATTTTAAGATACAAACCAGTGGCTGGAGCGGTGATTCAGTGGTTAGAGTGCTTGCTGGCACGTACTCCAGGACCAGGGTTCAAGCCCCAGCAGCACATACACAACTAAGTAACTAAGTGTTGTAAAAACAAAAACCAGAGAACAAATAAATAAAATTGAATCTCAAGGGTAAGCACACTCTCTTGCTCTTTTTTAAGAGAGAGAGGGACAGTGAGAGGGAGAGAAAGATAAAGAATCAATTTTATTTAGTTATGTGGCTTCTGTTGCTTCAACACTTAGCTGTGTACGTGGTGCTGGGGTTTGAACCTGCATCCTTGCACATGCCAGGCAAGAGCCTCACTTTTTGCAGAAGGACAGTGCTATGTTGATCTCTGAGCTCTCAAGAAGGAAACCGAGTCCAGAAAGAGTCACTTGCTTGTTGGTACTCATGGAATCAGTACCAGGGCCAAGGCCTCATCTTGCAGGCCCCAGGTTTCCACCGGAAGGCTGGCAGGTAGCAAGCTTGCGCTGGCATCACTCGCTCTCCACTCACTCAGACTCCTATGTCTGGGCTGTGTGTGCAGTGGCATCTGCCTGCAGCTGCTGCAGTTGGCAGGAGGGGCTCTGAGGAACCAGGAGAGTTGGGTACATTTGATGAAAAGGAATAGGCACCGGGATCTCCTCCTGGGACGTGACAGCCCTCAGCTTGCCCTTCTAGCACGTGTTGAGGAATGGACCTTTTCCTGGTCCTCAAGCAGAGTCACCTCAGGGTGAATCATATGTTGTTTTTTCAAACTAAGGAATATGTTTTCTTCCTTAGGACATAACAGGAAGAAAAATACTGCTTGCAAAACAAGAGTTATAAGTGAGACTGTAGGAAGAAAAGAGACTTAAAACCAGGGACTTGCTTATATAAGTGATCATGCGTGGTTTTTTTCTAGAGAATCTTAGAAATGCATTAGCTCGGGGCTGGAGCGGTGGCGCAGCAGTTACAGTGCTTGCCTAGCATGCACAAGGACCTGTTTTCAAACCCCAGCAACACATACACAACTAAGTGTTGGAGAAACAAAGGCCAGATGAAAAAATAAATAAAATCGATTCTATTTCCCCCCCCCCCTCAGTCTGTCCCTCTCTCTTTAAAAAAAGAAAAATGCATTAGCTCAGGGAAGCTAGGAGGGCAGGGGCTGGATCCTTTGAGGATTCCTTCCAGAGAATGTCAGCTTTGGGTACAGATCAGGGCCAAGTCCAGATGGTTTGAGTGAAGCTGTTCCTCTGAGAGGTTGTCTCTGGCTAGATTACTGGGCCAAATTAAAATGGTTTTTGGATTATCCAGTGTTTTGCTTTAATTCAGGCCTCATCTTCCTTTCATTAGTTCAGGCCAACTCCTCACTACCAGCATTTGTTCTGTAATTAGGAGTTGTTCTGTTTCTCTGTGGCTAGTAGAGGTAGGGGTTCTCATCCTAATTATTATTTTTAGCCACATCACTTTGGCATGTCACTTCATCTCCTTGTGTTTCAGTTTCCCCACCTATAGAACAGGAACAGCCATGGTGTTTACCTCGATAGATTCTTGTGAGATTAAAATGAGAAATGAATTCATTTATTCCTCAATGTTTATTGAGCACCTGCTTCTAGAGTATAGCACTCGATGGGCAATGCTCTTGTTCTGTAGATGTTAACATTCTAAGTAAGTTCAGCAAGCATTAGGTGACATTATTATTCTTGTTTGGTTGGTGCTAGTTGCTACTGAAGTTCTTCCCACCCAGTTCACGGGGAGGAAGAAAGGATGATCCGAATCTGTGGCTCATTGGCTTTCCTGAATAAGCAGATTCCGAAAGGTCCACCTTTCACTGTATAACACCCACTTTCAGAGCCTGCTCATCCTCAGAGACAAGCTTGTGGAGTAGTTTACATAAAGACACGCCCACGAATTGTCTCTTCCCTTTAAGAAGCAGAGTTTAACCCGCCCCACCTCCTTTGAGTGTGCGCTGGACTTAGTAGCTCGTTTTAACAATAGAATGTAGCCAGAATGATGGGGTGTATGACCTCCACAGGCAGGTCACAAAAGACTTGGCAGCCTCCTCCTTGCTGTGGCTTCAGGGCACTCTGAGGGAAGCCACGTGCCATGTTGTAAGGACACATAACCAGCTCTGCGGAGAGACTCACACCGCGAGGAACTTAGGCCGCCCTCCAAGAGCCAGCAAGGGACTGAGCTCTCTCCATCGTGACCATGGGAGTGGCCGTCTGGGAAGAGCCGCCACCAAGCCCAATCAAGCTGTCAGAAGCCTATCACTCCAACCAACATCCTCACCGCAGCTGCACGAGAGTCCGCGTCAGAACCACCCAGCTCGAGTGGCTTTTGGATTCCTGACCCACAGAAACAGTGAGAGAACGGATATTTGTCATTTAAGATGCAGTTGGGAGGTCACGTGTTGTGCAGCAGTAGATACCTCTTACAGCTCCCCTACCTAGGTCAGCCTTTCAGGAAGCATCTTTCTAAAGGCTGAGGTGAAAGTCTGTGGAGTATATTTATATATCAAATTTTCAGAGGATTCTACCAGAATAGAAGAAGAAAACAACAAGGTGGGGGAGGGGAGCTAGAAGAGCTGTAGTATGACCCGAAGTCTCACAATTTCACCAGTGTAGAAATAACCCATTTAGACTGAAATCAGAACGCTATAGTCTTCCTGAAGCTCAGTGGATTGATTGGTTGTAGATTTCTGAGCATGAGCTGGGGTGTAGAGCTAAGGTTTTCTGAGTCCATTTCCATGGCAGAAGATGGTGCCCAATGCCACCCTGCTTCAGGCTAATTCATTTGCTGGGTAATAATGTCACAGCTGATGGATGCCCTCCTCAAGGGAGCAATCTGTCTCAGCAATTGGCAGGGAAATATTTTCCAGGTTTGGGGCAAGAGAGAAGTTGGCTTTGCCCAGGTTCCCCCTCTCCACCTCTGCCATTTGGTCCTGAGTGTGAGATTCTTCAATCCCTCTTTTCTTCTCTTACTCTCCATCTGCACTGGTTAATTTTATCTGTCAGCTTTGATTTGGGCCACAGACTGCCCAGATATTTGGGCAAATGTTCAGGCTGTGCCTGTGAGGGTGTTTCTGGATGGAATGAACATTTGAATCTATAGATTGAGTGAAGAAGGTGGCTTTCCCCAGTGGGGTGGGCCTCATCTTATAGGTTGAAGGATAGAACAGAAAAGCTGAGTGAGAGGGAGCCGCCCCTCCTGCCTGACTGCTGAGCAGGGGACATGGGTCTATTCTGACCTTCAGACTTAGGCTGAAACACTGACTGTTCCTGGGTACATGCCTGCTGATTTTCAAACTGAAATACACACCGTTGGTTCTCCTAGTTCTCAGACTCTCAGACTCATACTGGAACCTCACATTGGCCCTCCTGGGTCCCCAGCTTGCTGACAGCAGATCTTGAGACTTCTCAGATTCTGTAATCAAGTGAGCCAAATCCTTATAACACAGACACAGACACACACACACACCTACATAGTATGTTTTCTATTTGTCTGGGAAATCCTGACAAATAAAACATCCATCCAACGCACCCGTTTCTCTCCACCTCTGTAAAGAGGTGCTCTAATCCACCACAGTTCCTCATCTGGGTACCTGCTTCAGTCTCCTCACTGGTCTCTGTAGTGGGTTGAATTGTGCTTCCCACCAAAGATATGACCAACTCCTAACCACTGCCAGTAACTATGTCACCTTACTTGGAAAAAGTGTTTTCAAAGATAAAATTAAGGTAGGGGTCTGCTTTGCTCAGCTGACAAGAACAATTTTAGGAGGCAAAGTTTATTTAGTGGCTCACAGTTTCAGAGGTCTTAGTCCAAGGAAGGCCGGCTCCATTCCTTGGGGCTTGTGGTGAAGCCCCAAGGAATCTCATGGTGGAAGAGTGTGGCAGAGGGAAGAGGGTCAAGGCCTGGCTCCAGGAAGTAGAGAGAGAGCGACTCCACTCTCCAGATATGAAATATATACCCAAAGGCTCACCCGCAATGCCCCACCTTCTCCAGCCACACCCTGCCTGGCACTAACTTGCTGATTGGGGTAAGGGTCTCATAACCAATCATCCACCTTGGCCCTTGCATTATCTCACACATTGAGCTTTTGGGGGACACCTTTCATCCAAACCATAACAGAATCTCAAATGAGATTTAGGCTCCTTTATGGACCCCAAACCCACCTCTTAATGGAAAAAGGAGAAGCCTAGACACACAGGAGGGACGACCCAGAGACATAGCCACAGAAGGCAGAGGTGCAGATTGGAGCTCTGCAGCCACAAACCAAGGAAGCCCTGGAGCCACTGGGAGCTGGAACAGACAGGATCCACCCTAGAGCTTCCGAGGCAGCAAGGCCCTGCTGACACCAGGTGAGACTTCTGCCCTCCGGAACTGGGGGAGAATGAATTTCAGTTGTTTAAGCTCCCAAGATTGTGGTCATTTGTCACAGCAGCCCTAAAAGACTAGCCCACCGCCCTCCTCCTTGTGACCTGTGATATGCTCTCCTCCCAGCAGCCAGTGGTCCTACAGAAAGGCAAATCCGATTCTGACTTCGGCTACAAATCCTACAAGGACTTTTCTACATTTAGAATAAACTGAAACTTTTACCATCATCTACAAAGCCCAGCTAGACCCAGCTTCTACACTGCCCATCCTCACTGGGATGCTGCTCCTGCCATCTGTTCTGTACCCCCCACTATGGAGGACGACTGCTCTGTTTCCCACTTCTCCTCGACATCTACGACAAAGCTTAGAGTAGCACCGGATAAGCGATCGTAAATGCATGCGCGGACGCTTCTTTTCATTCACTCAGTAATTGTGTGTTATACACTTGATCTGTGTGAGGAAGACATCACAGGCCAAGCTCAATGAAGAACACTAGTTTTTTCCTCCTCCTTTTAATTTTGTTTTTGACATGTTGGGGATTGAACCCAGGACCTCAGACATGCTAGGTAAGCACTCTACCACTGAGCTACACCCCCAGCACTTTTTAAAATGTTATTATGAGAGAGTCTGGCAAAGTTGACAGGGCTAGCCTCAAACTTGCCATCCTCCTGCCTTAGCCTCCCAAATGGTATTACAGGCATGTGCCACAGCACTCAATCACCTTTTGAATTTTATTCCATTGAAATTATTACTCAGTTTTCAAAATACATAAAGTAAAGGGAAGCTGGAGCAATGGCACATGCCGTAATCTCAGCTACTCAGGAGGCTGAGGCAAGAAGGTCACAAGTTTGAGGCCACCTTGACCATTTAGTGAGACCCTGTCTCAATATAAAAAATAAAAAGGGTTGGGGATGTAGCTCAGTGGTACAGCACTCCCAGGTTCAGTCCTCAGAACTGAAAAAAAAATACACATACACATATATATCATAAAGTAAAAAAGGTATTGGAGAAAAGCCTATGACCTGGTTTTTTTGGTTTTTTGTTTTGTTTTCAGGGCTGAGGACCAAACTCGGGGCCTTGTGCATGCTAGGCAAGCACTCTGCCACTGAGCTAAATCCCCAACCCCTCTATGAGCTGGCTTTTAAATTATCCTCTCCCTGTGCTGGTGCCCGGGCGAGTGTGAGGCTAGAGGAAGCAGGGACTTGCTCCTTCCTGTGGGCTGAACCATGAGCAGCACGATTATGATTTAAATATTAGCTATCCCCAAATGCTCTTGTTTGAGACAAATGCATGAGAATTTAGAGGGGAATTGATTGGGTTCTGAGATCCTTGACCGAAACGATGAATTCATCTCCTGGTGGGGTTTGACTGAGTTGTAACTGCAGGCTAGTAGGCTGTGGCTGGAGGAGGTGGGCCCTTGGGGTCCTGCCTTTGGGGTATATATTTTGTATCTGGACTGGAGTCTCTCTCTGCTTCCTGTTGCCATGCCTTGAGCAGCTTCCCTCCACCACACCTTCCGCCTCACCTTGAGCCCTGAGGAATGGAGCCTGTTGTCTATGGACCCAGGCCTCTGAAACCATGAGGCCCTAAATAAACATTTCCTCCTAAAATTGTTCTTGTCAGCTGAGTAAAGCAGATCCCTACCTTAATTTTATCTTTGAAAACATATTTTTCAAGTAAGGTGACATAGTTACTGAGAGTGGTTAGGAGTTGGTCATATCTTTGTTCTTGTCAGGTATTTTAGCCACAGCAATAAAAAGGCTGATTAAACCCAGTCCCTAGTACCCCTCTTCAACAAGCAGCAGCAGCTGAATCCGGGCTGCATTTTTTTCTAACAGGAGCTTTAGATGCTCTCCTCAAAGACACCAGCACAGGCCATTGGTGCCCTTCCTGAGAAGTCTTTGCCACAGCACTATAGAAGGGCCCCCCTCCAAGCTTCCGAGTTTGAATAATAAATTTAATTCCAGTTCTTCATTCTCCCAACTTAGAGGTGGTAGCTGCTTCACACAGGGGCTACATTCATGAAAAATTGGGGTGTTCTCTTTTTACCCTTTCAGATCCCTGGTTAACACCTTAACATCGCGGTAAGGATTCTCTGTGTTCAGTTCTCACAGTTGTAATGACTGGCGTGGTTTCTGGCTCCTGAGTAGACCTAGACCGACTCAGCCTCCTTCCCATATCTGTACCCTCTTCTCCTCAGCGATTGATGACAAACCAGTTCCTATGTATCCCCTGGAGATCAAATTCCAGTTTTTTTTTTTAAATGTAAGTCTCATCAAATATGAAATAAGAGAGTAACTACTAAACTTTGTCAATAATTACAGTAATAAAAACTAACTGTGGCCAGGCACAATGGCATATACCTGTGATCCCAGCTACTCTCAGGTCTGAGGCAGAAGGATCACAATTTCCAGGCCAACCTGGGCAACTTAGCAAGACCACGACTCAAAACAAAAATAAAAAGGGTGGGGATGTAGCTCAGAGGTAGAGCACTTGCCTAGTATGTTCGGGGCATGTTGGGGTCTAAACTAAACTAAAAAACTTAATGTTGTTTAGCCTGCCGCCCTCATGCTTACTCCCTTTGCGTCTTGCCTCGTTTGTGGTGTCACGATCAAGAGCTTGGACTTTACGCCTCAGTCCCAGTGTGTACAAAATGGTTAAAAATAATTACCTACCTCCTAGAGATTTGCTAGATCAAATGAGACCGCACATTTGGGAAAGATGGCGCACACCCCTAGTCCCATCAACTCTGGAGACTGAGGCAGAAGGCTCTCAAATATGAGGTCTGTTTGGGCAAATTAGCAAGATCCCTGTTTCACAATAAAAAAATAAAAAGAGGGGCTGGAGCGGTGGCTCAGCAGTTACGGCTCAGCAGTTACGGTATGTGAAAGTACATGAGTTCAAACCCCAGCACCACGTATACAACGAAGACTCAGAGCAATGAAAGCCATGTGAAAAACTAAATAAAAATAGATTCTCTCTGTCTCTCTCTGTCTCCTCTTTCTTAAATAAAAAAAATAAAAAATAAATAAAAAGATGTTGCTCAGTGGTAGAGCATCCCTGGGTTCAATCCTCAGTACTGCACTGCATAAATAAATAAATAAGAAGATCCTACATTAAAGCCCCTAATCCAGCATGTGGCCTATGGTACCCACTGCGTAAATGTTAGCTTCTTAGAATTAACATGATCACTATACCTTCCTTATTCACTCAGTCTGTGTCTATTTTTCCTGCTTTTAACACGTGTAGGCAGTGGTAAGCTGGCAAATGTTGAACAGTTAGCTTTCCAAAATATAAAAAAAGCCCTAATTTGCAGTTTTTCCTGATTCCCATGGTGTTAATTCTCTCACCACCGCCAATTGTGAGCCACCAACGCCACCAACGTGATGGTGACTGGCTTGGTTGGTTTGTTTTTTTGCTCCCTTTGCCTCACTCTCTCCATCCTTCCCTCCCTTCCTACCTTCTCTTTCTTCCTCCTCCTCCTCCTCCTCCTCCTCCTTCTCCTTTTTTTGATACTGGGGATTGAACCCATGGGCTTCACCTATTTTAGGCAAGTGCTCTACCGCTGAGCTGCAGCCTCAGCCCTTATTATTTTTTTGTTTTATGTTGAAACAGGGTCTCCCTAGTTTGCCCAGGCTGGCCTTAAATTTGCAATCCCCTTGCCTCAGCCTCCAGAGTAGCTGAGATTACATGGCCACAACACCATACCCAGTGAATCTTGGGCTCTTGAGGGCTGGTATTAGTGGCTGTATCACACCGTGGTCTTGGTTAGAGAACTGAAATTCAGGCTCTAATGAGAGCCTCAAAACATATCTACCCCTGGACATGGTGGCACATGCCTGTAACCCAGCAATCTGGGAGGCTGGGGCAGGAGGAGCAGATGTTCAAGGACAGCCTGAGTAATTTAGCAAGACTTTGTCTCAAAATGAAAAAAAAAGGGGGGGGATGTAGCTCAGCAGTACAGGGCCCCCAGGTTCAATTCCCATACTGCAAAAATAAGACAATAAAACCACATCCACCTTTACACTGCTTAGCTCGGGACGATGTGGTCCCCAGCTCTTGCTCAAGCAGTCATACACTCCACAGATATTGAGCGTCTGCTATTCGCTCTCTGGAAGCACTTTCTCAAAAATGGAAATGTGCAGGCGGCCCTATTGAACCTGCTCAGTGTTCCTGTTCCTGTCCAGGGAGCCTGCCCCCAGCTCCCCGCCTGCTCCCACCAGCATATTTACCTGGAGCCCAAGCCTCCATCCTCATGGCTCTGCATCTACCATCACCCTCATGCAGCTGAACCTCCCGGCTCCCCTGTGCTCCCAACGCCCCAGGCAGCTGGGTCCAGGTGACACCCTCGTGTCTCTCTGAGGAGGTGTATCTTTACCAGGCTACTGTCTTCCCTCCTTCTCCAACCACTGTGCCCTTGGCTTGTACCCTACCCCCACCCCTGCCACCTAGGGTGCAGTACCAACTACCAGACATTGGGGCTCCTGCAGAAGTGAGTGAAGAAGACCTTAGGGAAATCACGTGGTGCGTGGGGAGTTATGGAAAGTGGTATCAGAAGAACCTGAGCTCAGAACTCAACTGTCACAGACCGACTCTGATGCTGGGGCCGGCTGGTTAATGACGGTCATGAGCTGCATGTGCGACACCGGGTCATAGCACAGTATGGAGCTGAAAAACTCACTGCTTGGTGCTTTTACTGCCCTTTTCCTGTTTAGACACAAATACATGCACCGTGGTACAGTTGCCTGCCATATTCAATACAGAAACCCGCTGTACAGGTGCAGCCTAGGAACACCAGGTGACACCTTGCAGCTGAGGCGTGTGTGCAGCTGGACCACCTAGGTGTGCGGGCTGCTGTCCTCACGGTGAGGAAACTGCCGTGCATTTCCCCAGCGTCTTCCCGGCGTTGAATGAGGCGAGGCTGTTTTAAAACTTCATTCTCTTCCCTTTCTCCTTCCTTTTGCCCTTTCTTTCATTCTTCCTTCTCTTCCCTTAAGAGTTAGTGGGTAGTGCTGGAGCGGTGGGTGGCTCAGTGATTACGGTGCTTGCCCAGCATGCGCGAGTACACGGGTTCAAACCCCAGCACCCACGTACCCAACTAAGTGTCAGAGCAATGAAAACCATGTGAAAAACTCAATAAAAATTGGTTCTGTCTCCCTCTCTTTGTCCTTCTCTTTAAAAAAAAAAAAAAAGTTAAAAAAAGGAGTTAGTGGCTATATCTTTATGTTTTAAGTTTTGTATTATTTTTGATCAAAATACCACATGCACACAAAGTCGACTGTGAAACTTATTGTAAAATTGCAGGTCCCTTCCAATAACACCCTGCACCCCATTTTCTTTCTTTTGGTAATTATCCTTGTATATCTGAATAACATAACTAAATCGCTGCTTCCTTCTTCCTTTTTTTTTTTTAAAGACAGAGAGAAAGAAAGAATCAATTTTATTTATTTTTTCATCTGGCCTTTGTTTCTCTGACACTTAGTTGTATATAAGGTGCTGGGGTTTGAATCCGGATCCTCATGCATGCCAAGCACTGAGCCATGGCTCCAGCCCATAATTTTTTTTTTCTTCAGTTTTCTTCAGCATGATCTTTGACTTTTCCTCTATGGAACGTGACAGGTATGCCATTATAAAAATTCCATGCATTTTTCTAATAGACAATGCTTTTTTTCTTTTTTCAGAGCTGGGGACTGAGCCCATGGCCTTGTATGTGCTGAGCAGGTGTTCTATCACTAAGGGAAAACCCGGCCCCAATTGTGCTTACACATGGAAAAAATAAAAAGGTAAAATAGCTATCTTAGAATTCTAGATTAGAACCTAGGGCTAGCTCCTCTGGCGTCTCAATCCCGCCTCACTTGCATAGTCCCCGCCCCCTTCCTGCCTCCCAAGACAGGTTCAGTTAGTATTGATCGAAAGGTCAACATACAGCATTTATATTATTATGACTGGGGAATGTTATTCACAGCTGGCCATGTAATACTCTGTAAGTACTTTTCTTTCCTGTACACTTTTGTTTGTTTGTTTTCCCTGATGGTAATATATGTCCTATTTAAAAAAAATTTTTTTTTGGCTAAATATTTTCTATCATCATCATTAATTCAACCCAAATAATCACTAATTGTGAGTCTCATCGTTTTTTATATATATTTTTTTCTTTTGGTGGTACTGGAGATTGAACTCCGGGGCACTTTACTGCTAAGCTATATCCCCAGTGCTTTGCATTTTTAATGTCGAAACAGGGTGTCACTAAATTGCCCAGATTATCCTCCAACTTGTGGTCCTCCTACCTCAGCCTCCTAAGTAGCTGGGATGACAGGTGCTCTCGCCCATGCCTGATTGTGAATCTTGTTGTTTTTTGTTTGTTTGTTAGTTTTTTCTTTTTAAAGAGAGAAAGAGAATCAATTTCATTTTTATTTTTTCCACCTAGTTTTTGTTTTTCTGACAGTTGTGTATAAGGTGCTTGGGCTCAAACTCCGTTTCTTGCCCATGCCAGGCAAACACTCTACAGCTGAGCAACCACTCCAGCCCTGAGTCTCATCTTAAAATACTGAAAGCTACAGTCCTTCTGTGTCACCTTGGTAATTCCTGCAGATCCTAACCATGCAGCCTGCCAGTCTGTCCCAGCCTTGGGTACAGCTGCTCTCAGATCCCTGGCTGTTTCCAGGGGCTCCCAACACCTCCCTCTGTGGTTGGACCCACCATTGCCAAAAACTCCTGCCAAAAACTCTTGGTGGGTGACACCGGTCAGCATCTTCCTTAGACCTCCGTGAAAATGGATGAGAATTCTAGCCTTAGCTTTAAAGGAGAACTAGGGTGAGAAATTCTCCATTGGAAATCAGTTTTCCTCTGAATTTTGAAAAGACAGCTTTGTTTCCTTTTAATATTCAGAGTTGCTATTGGAAGATCTGCTGTCATTAGGATTCTTTGCCTGAAACCTATTTTTTCTCTCTGGAATCCTGTCCCCAGTTTTCTGAAATTTCTCAGTGAGATGCTTTGATGTAAGCCCGTTTTCATTCATTATTCAGAGCACTTTGAATAATTTTAATTGAAACTGTCTTTTCATCCCGATACATGTTATTGAATTATTTCTGACGGTGGCTTTGTACTATGTCATCTTGGCTATGCTAGAATTGCACCTCCTAGAATTCTCTTCTCTGAATGGTGTCATCCACAAAGGATGTTCCGTGTCAGATCCGGTAGCAGGAATGAAACTGCAGCCATGTTCCTATGCCCTGAAGGTCGGCATCCAGTGCCGGGCAGTCGGTATCTGTCAGCTGACCCCGTTGTTTGGGACGGTATTCTGGCTCCTAGAGGTCCACTACAACCCTTCAGCCTCTCCAAGTTCTGTGGAGGCTCAGCGGTGGGGAGAGAGTGCTGGATTAGCCTGCACATCACCAAGGTCTTCAAGTTGGAGGCCGTGAAAGGCCTGGATTTCAGTCTGTCCTCTTGGGTTCCACTCTGTCCCTTCTTGTCCACGTCCCGCCTTCCTCCCCAACTGCCAGGCTACAGAGTCTCTGGGCTCTTCTCCAGCTGTAAAGCCAATAGAGGGCATGGACTCCTCCACCAGCTCCACAATGGGTGAGGCCCAGCCCTGGAACACATCCTGTATCCCCTATGGCTTGACCTGGCTCTCTTCAAGACCCAACAGGTTCATTCCTATAATGAGTTGCTCTCCTTCATCTTCTTTACTCTTTCCTTCTGGAGACCCTATTAATTGAAGATTGACCTCCTGGATAAGTCCTCCACATTTTGGGGGCAGGGTTCTGGGAGTTTGAATCCAGGGGTGCTTTACCACTGAGCCACATCCCCAGCCCTTTTTAATTTTTTTTTAATTTTAGATAAGGTCTCGCTAAGTTGCTTAGGGCCTCACTAAATTGCTGAGGCTGGCTTTGAACCTGTGATCCTCCTGCCTCAGCTTCCGGGGCCACTGGTATTACCAGTGTGCGCCAGCATGACCAGCTTAGTCCTCCACTTTTCTAACCATGTCTTTCTTATTTTTCAGCTCTTTGTTGTTTTATTCTACTTTCTAGGAGAGTTTTTCAGTTTTATCTTCCAAAAATCCTATTGTTTATACTTTATTCTACATGTAATTTCCAGGTTTGGATGCAGTTGGCCCGTCAAGGACTCACGTGTTGAAAGCTTGGTCCCTGTGTGGTGATGTTAAGATGTGGTGGTACCTTTAAAAGGTGGGGCCTAGCAGAAGGTCCTTAGGTCATCGGGAGCACTGCCCTCAGAGCTATAAGGTAGTTCTCGAGGAAGCCCTGAGTTAGTTTTCACATGAGAGTTGTTATACAAGAATAAAAGAACAAACCAGCCTCCCTAGTCTCTTTTCATTTTCATTTTATTTTATTTTATTTTATTTTTATTCTTGGCAGTACTGAGCATTGAACACACAAGTACTCTACAATGGAGCTACACCCCTAGTCCTTTTTATATTTTCTTTTGTGATAGGGTCTTGATAAATGGCCCAGATTGGCCTTGAACTCTCAATCCTCCTGCCTTAGCCTTCCAAGTAGTGGGAATTTCAGGTGTCCAACACTGTGCCCAGCTCCCTAACCTCTTGACTCTCTGTCTGGTGATGTGCTCTGTCCCTCTCACTTCCACTCCTGCCATTGTGATGCCATCTGGCATGGGGTTTTCACCAGAGCTGATGCAGGCACCATGCCTTTCAATCTCCATAACTATGAGTTATGTAAACCTCTTTTTTAAATAAAATTACTCAGCCTCAGGTATTTTGTTGTAGTAATGAAAAACAGACAGATATACCAGTTTGTTTTTGTTCTCTAAATATTCCTCTTTTTATAGCATAATTTTATGTATTTATGAATGCAAAAATCTCTTAGCACTATGGACACATTAATAATTTTGTAAATTGTTTCTTTTCCTGCAATGTGCTTTTTTTTTTTTTTTTTTTTTTTTTTTTTTTTTTTTTTTTTTTTTTTTTTTTTTTTTTTTTTTTTTTTTTTTTTTTGTACTAGGGATTGAACTCAGGGGTACTTTGCCATTGAGCTACATCCCCATCCCTTTTTAATTTGAGACAGGGTTTTGCCAAGTTACTCAGGCTTCCCAGAGCTTGTAATCCTTCTGCCTCGTCCTCCTGAGTCACTGGGATTATAGGCATGCACCATGGTACCTGGCTACCACCATGCTTTTTTATGTTTGTTTTGGTCTGTATTTCATACCACTTTCTTCAAATGTCTCGTGAGATTTGTTTGCTTATATTTAAGAATGAGGTACTTCCTGGTGTTCTTACTGCCTCTGTGATGTTTGCTGGTGCTGATCTGGCTAGCTCCTTCACTGGGAAACTCCTGGCTTCAGTGTTTTGGATCCTTCCTCTTGGGTTATTCAGATTCCCCAGAGAAGTGATGTCTAACGTCCTGCTTAGATAGGACAAGACTGGTTGTTAGCTTTCTGAGAATTGAGGATGTAGGGACTGAGATGGGGAGGATGTGTATCGGCATTCGCCAGTCAGTGCCGCTCCATCCCTCTGTTTTCCCAAGGTATTTTCACTCTAAGTGGTAGAGCTGTCTCCGGTCCAGTCCTCCCCTTCCACTCTCTCCTGAAAAGAAACTCCAGTCCTCTGCTGAGGCAGGAAAGTAGGAAGCACACAGAGGAATGGCAGTGGGGAAAGGGTCTGGGCTCTAGAGGCCATTTAAACCCACTCTTCACCAATCCCGTTTGGGCTTCATCCTTTTTCTTCAAGAGGTGGCTGCTGCTCCTGCTCCTGGCCTTCAGGAGAAGGTCTAGGGTATGGTCTGGTTGTGCCTTGGCTTCTCCACGGCTGATTTAAGTCTCAGCTTTCCTGGGTCTGCAAAGCCAATTAATATTTATTCCAGTTTCCAAATTTTTGTTGATGTGATCGCAACTTCCACTTTATTTGCCTTGTGGTTTTATTCATTTTTCATTAATTACTTTATTCATTTATATCAAATATTTATGAGCCCAAATATTTATGAGTCTGGCTGTTATTAAAAGATCAATGTACTCTTTTTTTTTTTTTTTAAAGAGAAGGACAGTAAGAGAGAGAGAAAGAGAGTAAATTTTTATTGAGTTTTTCACATGGCTTTCGTTGCTCTGACACATGATTGGGTACGTGGGTGCTGGGGTTTGAACCTGTGTACTCGTGCGTGCCGGGCAAGCATCTTAACCGTCAAGCCACCACTCCAGCCCCCAATGTACTCTTTTAATGAGACTTTAGATGGAATAAAAGCACATCTATGCAAAGTCAATCCTCTACCTTTTACCTTGCAATCAAAATATTTTTTTTGATTGATCAGTTAAAGGGTAATAATATTTACCGAGCGGGTGGAGAGGATTAGTTGAGGTAATATGTGTGAAGTACCTAGGAAGTGCCCAGCACATAATAAGTACCCAATAAATTATAATTATGATGGTTATTATTCTAGTTTTTAGTAGGATATGGTAGACCCAGTCTGGATGGTTAATAATTATATAAACATTTTGTTTTATTGAGGACAGTAATGTTCAAATAGATTGTGCACATTGTGGATTACGTAGCCAATTTTAAACTTTTGGCTGACCTCTCCCATCAGACCACTAGAAGGGTGCCCAGAAGATACAAACTCCACTTAAGGGGCTCAGACACAATTTGGATCATGATTCTGCTATGGGGAGAAAATCCTATAAAATTGGGCAAACTAGCTAGACATCACTTTGAAACTTTCACTACCAGTCCCTTCTGTTAGCATGAGGCTTGCTACTTGTTCACTGAGCCATGTGTTACAGAGAACCGCCACAGTCATGCTCAGATCAACCCCAACAGGCAGCACTGTTCCATTTTACTCCTCAGGAAACCGAGACTCCAAAAAGGGAGACCCCTGTTTTCCCTGACGTGTAGCCAACAAGCAGTTTAGGATTAGAACATAGGGTCATTTCTTTCTCTCTCCCTGCCCAATCTACTAAATGAGAAGAATGTAAAAGTTCTGAACTTTGATCGTGTAGTCTAGGAAATTAATGTTCTTCATGGGTGAGGAATTCAGGAAGGTCTTGGCTGGGTGGTACACACTTGTGATTTCTTATGCAGCCACAACCACGTATCAAGTAGGGCTGTAGTCATCTGAAAGCTTGGCTGAGGTCTGAGGTTCCAACATTGTAAACTCACAGGCCTGGTAGTTGCATGTCGGATGATGGCTTAGGGCTAACTATGGCTCTTGTATCAGTTACCTGGTGCTGTGTAACAAGCCACCCCTTAATTTGAAGTCTTTAAAAACAATAATTTTTAATTATTTTATTTTATTGATGCTGGGGATCAAAACCAGAGCTTTACTTGTGTGAGGCAATCGCTTTACCACTGAGCCACATCCCCAGCCCAAAAAACAAATTAAAAAAAAAAAAAAAGCGACAGGGGCATGAAGGGAGTTTGTTACAACAGAAAAACCTCTCTAGGAAAACAGTTTGTTTATCAGTGATGACGCCAACAATACCAAATGCTGACAAGGGTGCAGATCCCCAGGAGCCGTTGCTGCTCCTGGGAACGGAAGAGTTTGGTCGTTTCTTACAACGCGAAACATACCATGTGACTCAGCAGTTGTGATGCTTGGTGTTACCCAGAGGAGCTGAAAACTTATTCTACACAAAATTGAATATTGGTAGCCACTGTTCGCTTTCCGTTGCTGGGGACAAAATCAGCTTAAAAAGAGGCTGCGTTTCAGAGGTTTCAGTCCATGGCTCCACTGTTTTTGGGTCTGTGGCAAGGGAGAAGATCAGGTAGGGAGCGTGTACTGGAGCAGAGGTGCTCACCCTCGGGTGGCCAGGAAGTGAAAAAGAGAAAAGGAAAGGGTGGTGAGCCCAAGGGCACAACCCCATGAACTGACGTCCTACCCCGTCTTAACAGCTCTGTCATCTCCCAAAAGTGCCCAGGTTGGCAACCAACCTTCATTATGTGGGCCCTCGGGGGCATTTAAGATCCAAACTGCAACCAGCTGTCGAAAGTTAGTTGCTCCCGCAGATGAACGGCCCGAGGGGCATTCAGACAAGGGAATACTATTCAGTCATAAAAAGAAACAGGCTAGCAAGCCATGAGAACACCTGGGGGAACTAAAACGCGCATGGCTGAGTGAAAGAAGGCACTCTGAAAAGGCGGCCACACTACAATTCCAACCATATCACATTCTGGAATCTGGAAAAGGCTAAACCGCAGAGACAGGACGAGACCAGCCAGCTGTTGCCAGGGTTTGGTGGGAGAGGAGCAATGAATAGGTGGAGCACAAAGGAATTTTGAGGGCACCAAAGTTATTGTTTATGATGTGGATACATATCAGTATTCAATTATCAAAACCCACAGAGCACATATCATTAAGAGGGAACCCTTAGGGGGCACAGTGCACATGCCCATAATCCAAGTGACTTGGGACGCTGAGGCAGGAGGATTGCAAGTTTAACGCCAGCCTTGGCAACCTACCAAGGCCCTGTCCCTATTTTTTTTTTTTTAAAGAGAGAGACAGTGAGAGAGAGAGAATCAATTTTATTTAGTTTTTCACGTGGCCCTTGTTGCTCTGAGACTCTGTTGTGTACGTGGTGCTGGGGTTTGAACTCTCATACTTGTGCATGCCAGGCAAGCACTGTAACCGCCAAGCCACCGCTCCAGCACCCCCTGTCCCTATCTTGAAATTAAAAATATAAAAGGACTGGGACTCCACTGTAGATCAGTGGAGAGCACCCCTGGGTTCAGTCCCCAGTAACACACCAAAAATAATTCATATATATATAGATATATGCATATATATCTATATCTATCTATCTATCTATATATATATCCTAATATAAACTATGATTAGGGCTGGAGCAGTGGCTCAGTAGTTACTGCACTTGCCTGGCGGGTGCAAGGACCTGGGTTGGAACCACAGCACCACACATACAACTAAGTATCGAAAAACAAAATCCAGATGAAAACATAAATAAAGCTGATTCCCTCTTCCTCTCTCTCTCTCTCTCTCTCTCTCGAGAAAGACAGAATCAATTGTATTTAGTTTTTCATGTGGACTTTGTTGTTCTGAAACTTTGTTGTGTACGTGGTGCTGGAATTTGAACTCCCATGCTCGCACATGCTAGGCAAGTGCCGTAACCGTTGAGCCACCGCTCCAGCCCACTCCCTCTTTCTTAAAATAAATAAACAAAGAATGTCTTCATTAATAACAATATATCAGGCGCTGGAGCGGTGGCTCGGAGGTTATGGTGCTTGCCTGGCATTCGCAAGTACACAGATTCAAACCCCAGCACCCACATATACAACTAAGTGTCGGAGCAATGAAAGCCACGTGAAAAACTCAATAAAAATTAATTCTGTCTCTCTCTCCTCTCTTTCACTGTCCTTCTCTCTTAAAAAAAATAACAATATAACAGTATATATAACAATATAACAAAAATAACAATATATCAATGTCAGTTGTAACAAATATATCACACTGATGCAAGATGTCAATAATAGGGGGAACAGAGAGAGATTATTATACGGGAACTCTATAATCCCAAACTACTTGAAAAAAATTAAGTGTATTAACTAAAACAACAAAAAGCAAAAACAAAACAAACTGAAGGCTGAGGTAGGTTGATTACAACAGCCCCAGTGTGCCCCAAGGCCTTTGTGCCACTCAACCTCCGAAGGATCTCCAGGTAGAGATGCTCTGAGGACAATGATGGGGCAGGGGTGACGTCTGCGCCTTCCTGCAGTAACCATCCAGGCCCGATGACTTTGAGAGGTAGGGTGACATCTGCGCCTTCCTGCAGTAACCATCCAGGCCCGATGACTTTGAGATTGCTTGGAGACCTATATTTTTAATACATTTTAGCCAGAGGGAAGCAGAGCAGCCACTCTTATTCATAAGTTTTCTCTCCCGTTTATTTTCTTCTCCCATTTTTATTGTCATTATTACAATATTTTTATAGAGCCTGTGCCATGAAGCCCCAGAAACCCAAAGGAGACCAGACGCCTATTTTAAAGAGACAGTGAGTCACGCTCAATGAATAGGAATTTTTGACAGAGGAGCATTGTTCAACAAAGCCTGTATTGATCCCCCAGCTGCCACACCCACCATGGTGACTCACCCCATCACCTTTGGATTGGAGGTGCAGCTGAGGGCACCTAGCCCACAGAGATTCCCAGGCAGGAGGACAATGCCTCCAATAACATAACAGTAAGCCTCAGGGAGGAACTGCATCTGGCAGGGACACCAGGATCAGTCCTTGAGGAGGGCAGGTCTGAAGACCTCTCCCTAGGGGCTGGAGCGGTGGCTCGGCAGTTAGGGCGCTTGCCTGGCATGCGCAAGTAAGCGGTTCAAACCCTAGCACCCACGTACACAACTAAGTGTCGGAGCAACAAAAACCATGTGAAAAACTCAATAAAAATTGTTTCTGTCTGTCTGTCTCTCTCTCTCCTCTCGATCGCTGTCCTTCTCTGTTTAAAAAAATAAAAATAAAGACCCCTCCCTATAGTGTCGCTCAGAAAGTTGTGAGTCTTTCATAGAAGGCTCCTGTCTTAAAATTTTGTTCTGACTTACTGAAAACTTCCTTGTTCATTAGACAGCCATATGTGCCAACGTATTAGGTATTATGCCAGGTACTGGGGTGCAAGGATTAATAAGAAGTGTCATTGTCATCAAGCGCAGACACCTTCCTGATGTGCTTGGGGATTCAGGGGGTCCCGGAGATGGCTTGTAACATTTCAGTAACTGTCCTCTGGGAGAACTGTGGGCCAGTTGTGTTTCCCCATACTGGGTCCTGATTTGCTGGAATCAGTCAAACTGTTCCAACCTATGACTGTGGTCATTGGTTTGGAGAAAGGCAAATGGCCCCAGTTCAAATCCAAGGCAGGGAGGAGATCTCAACCTGTATAACAACCACTAGGAAAACCTTGTTCCTAAGGTGGGAGGGGTAATGTGTATAATTTGAAACTGCAGTGACTGTTTGGCTACTGTGGGAAAATGAAACTCACACTGAAAAGCAAAGCAGAGAGGCAGAAAGAAATTATATCCTTTGTGATGTCCCTTAGAATGCTGGATCAAACCTTACCTGAAGGCAAATACCTCATGACTTTTTCAGCTACCTCTGTCCATAAAATTTCTTTATTATTTGACCTGGGGTGTTTTACTTTGTTCATTATTTGTCATTGAACTTATCCTAACTTATGGTGAAGAAATATAGGAAACAGGTTCCAAAAAGGAGTGATAGTCCATATATCTGCAAGCAGGTCAAAGAAACACAAGCAAGTTGACTGAACATAAGCAGAGAAACCAGTGAGTGAAGCTGATGGGGCTCCCTGAGGCTGCCCAGCATCTGAACCCCTCCCTCATCTATGCTCACCTGCTTTGCAAGAATCCTGACAGAAGGATCCACCTCCCACTGCAGAAGCCCACCTCAGCCCCTGGAGGTCAAGCTGAGCCCAAGTCACTGATGCCCAGCTAGCCATCTGCTCTCCCTGGAACTTGGGATCCAGCTCAGGTGTTGCAGGGAAGCAGGAAGAGGTAATCCATGCCAGGTAGTGGCAGCTATGTCCAGTTTCCAACAGAAGCAGAGCTGGTGACAGCATCCAGTGGTGGAATGACAGCACTGGTGACCTTACCAGGTGGGTGCCAGAACCTGCTCTCCCTTGATTCTTCTCCAACCTTGATTCTTTTACCTTTCTAACAGTTCTATCAGCTACCTAGGTAGCTCTAAACAATCCCTTTCAGAATTGCTTCCCGGTGCTTGCAAATGAGGAGCCCAACAAAGGGGGCAAGGTAGTGGTCAGTCCTGTCAAGAGAAGGACTATCCGGACAGGTCTGGGGAGAAGGGTGTGAGGTCTCCCAGAGAGCAGCGGGATCTGGGAACAGGCAGCCCTGGGTTGAATCCCAGCTTTGTCATTTGCTGCCAGAGTGACCTTGGGCAAGTGACAACCTCTGAGCCTCAGGGTCTCATCTGACATAGAGGTAGGACAGTAGAACCTGCCCTTTACATCCTGAGCACGGTTGGAATAACTAAGTTAGATGGTATAAGTAGAGCTCTTGGTCCAGGTTCGGGGACAGAGCTGGTCTTCAGGAATGGCAACTTTTAATTGCCTTTAGCTCCAGAGGTGAGCTTCCTTTAGGGGCTCCCCTGCACCCTTACTTGACTCCCCCCCACCCCCCTTTATTCTTCATTCAGAGAAGGGAAAAATTATTTCCGATGCGCAGTGGGAGAAGCTGAAGTTGGCCCCAGGCGGATGTGGGCTGGCACTCTAGGACCGCAAAGCGGTGGTTCCCAGCGTTTGCTGATTTCCACCATGGCTGATTTCAAAATCCAACATGAAGTCGCTGAACGGGGAGCTAGAAGAGATGTCTGTAGTCAGCCCTCAGGAGCCAGTGCCAGCACTAGACCCTAGGAAGGATTTTTTTCTTCTTTTTTTTTTTAACTGGGGATTTTGGTACCCAGGGGCGCTTGACCACTGAGCCACATCCCCAGCCCTTTTTAGATTTTATTTTGAGACAGAGTCTCACTAAGTTCATGACACTGACCTTGAACCTGCAATCCTCCCGCCTCAGCCTCCTGAGTCACTGGGATTACAGGTATGTTCCACCACACCTGGCTTGGGAAGGATAGCTTTAAAGTACTAAGGAATGGGGGGAAATAGGTTGTTCCTGAGCTCTAGACTGCCACTGTGAGAGCAAGCTACTTAAGAACTGTTGATGGGAGGCTGAAGCAGGGGCTCAGCAGTTATGATGCTTGCCTGGCATGTGCGAGGACGTGAGTTCAAACCCCAGCACCGTGTACACGACGAAGTGTCAGAGCAACAAAAGCCACATGAAAGACTAAATAAAATTGATTCTCTCTTTCTCTCACTGTCCCTTTCTGTCTTTCAAACAAACAAAAACCCACCCTGTTGATGGGACAAGGATAGACCCATATTACTTTTTGATTTAAAACCCCAGCGTTCTCTTTAAATGCTAACTCTTTAAAACCCCCTCTCAGTCCCCACGTATAACCTGTCAGTTCCCTGGCTCTTTCTATGCCTTCCTTAAAATATTCCCTGCATTGATCCATACGTCCTTCCTGTCCACTGAGACCACTGCAGCCCAAGGCTGATAGTCAGCAGAAATATGGTTCCCAGTTTCTGCCCCTTGCTGCTGGCAGTCTGTGCTAGAATGGACCAGGCGCGAGCCCCTAAGCCAGTTTTCACCACATCATCCTATTTTGAATGTCACCATCATACGGCTCCAGGTTTGCTCTTGCACGGCTCCAGGTTTGCTCTTGCAGACACTGCCGTCGCCTGGTGGTCCCAGTTTCCACCTGGCCCCGTTCAGTCTGGAAGTGGCCTCAGTGTGAGTGCCAGACCTTCTGCTTACTGAGTCTTGGGCCAACTGTAAAATACTTCCTGGGTCTTACCTTCCTTAGTGCTAAAGTGGTGATAATAAAATAACACTCTTAGGGTCGGTTCAAGGACTAAATGAAACAGTTCTATAAAGTTTTGATCTACCATCCGGCCCCGTCGTAAAAGTTGCATTGAACATTGGCCCATGATGAGGATGAGGGTGACTGTCCTCGCTTCCACTGCTGGTGGTGAACGGAAGCCAGGGCGAAGATAGCTCTCCTTCCGTCTGGAATTCTACTCCACCTTCCTTTGCCGTTCGTCAGCCTTGGTTCTATTTTTCCAACATGTTTTTCCTCTACACTTGTTAACTCATTTTTCTCTGAGCTTCCGAAGCAGCTACATCCCACAATGGAACATTTAATTCAATATTGTCCCTATTAGTCCCTGTGGGTGCCCATCTTGTCTTCCTGGCTCTTTACTCAGGCTGCAGGGCGTGGTCTGTCGCCTTCATTTTCTCCCTGGAAGAGCCTTGGATCGGCAGCCTCAGACCAGTAGCCAAAGTGATGGCTGTTGCTAATGGATGGAGCTATGCCCAGCCTTCTCCCTGGGTCTTCTCGTTTTGTTTCATTAGCTAGAATTTATTGGGTTAGACACTGAGATGACACAGTGAAAAAGAAAAGAGCCTCTGTCTCCAGGAGCTTCCAGGGCTCCAAAGGGGGCTAGCCTCAAACACAAGATCACCAAAACCAGTGTCCAGCGGTGGATGGGGCCAAGGGCCAGGAAGAGAAAGAGGTGTGGCAGATTGGAACAGGGGCCAGGTTTGGATGGAGGTGGGGGTCTAGGCAGAGGTTACTTAAGGAGAGAGACTTCCCAGGAGGCTGATGGACTAAGTGCTGAGCACTGTGGACCCAAACAGGCCTGAGCAGCTGGAGGCTCAGGCAGGGAGTGAGTAGCCCCAGGGCTGCAGCCCCTGGGCTTCCTAGGAGGTCTGGGTATTTGGGTCTCTATCCTAAGAATGTGAAGCATTTAGTTCCCTCAGAAAGCTTTTGTTTTTTTAAGGCGGAGGGAGGGGTAGAGGGAAAGAGAGAGAGAAAATCAATCTTATTTAGTTTTCCATCTGGCCTTTGTTTCTCAGACACTTATTTCTGTATGTGGTGCTGGGGTTTGAACCTGGGTCCTTGCACATGCTAGGCAAGTGCTCTACCTGCTGAGCCACTGCTCCAGCCGCTCCTCAGAAACCTTTGGAGGTAATTGCTGGAATCAATCCATCCTACAGGAGAGGAAACCAAAGCCCAGAGTGATGAAGCAACTCCTCCTTGGTCACTGGTCACCCTCAGGCTTTTGGCAGCCTGACCACCGTGTCCTCCCAGGCTGTTTGCAAAGCGCCCTCTAATTGCGGTTTTTCTGCAGGAAGGCCAGCCTGAAGCCCTCTAGGAGCACTAAACCAGTTTGGCGGGAGTCAGGATGTCAGATATTCTGATGTCATGACTGGGCGTGGACGCCACCTGGCCTCCAGTGCGTTTGGATCCCACGGTGGCGTCCATTCCCAGGCCCCGCGGGTCTGCAGTGAAACTCCCGGGGATTGGTTTTGTTTTGATTTGCCTAGCAGACTGGGGCCAAGGTACTAAGAAAAGCCGGCAGGTGGTTCACAGTGAGCAGGACTCTCAGGATTTGGCTGGGCTGGTCTTGGCCCAGAAGCCAAGGTACAAAGGGGCCTGAGGAAGCGCCACATCCTGGCTCTCCTGGAGACAGGATGTGCCCAGGAATCTGTGAAATCGCAGCGTTTGTCTTCCCCACCCCCTGAATCCCATCTAGCTTCAGACCTCCTTCCTTTCTCACCACACCCCCAGGGCCACCAGGTCTGGAGCCCCTTCCTCCCCCTCCCTGAGGCCTCCAAAAGGCCCCTCCCAGAACATTAAAACTTACTTAAGATGCTAAGAGGTGATAATGACACCACACAGGGCTGGAACCCAAGTGGCCCTTAAGGGTGGGAACTGAAGGCACCAAACGGAGATGGCCTTTTGGTCTCCCTCAACTCATCCCATCACCCTGGGGATGATAACTCCTGTTATTTCCAGAGTCTTCTGTAGTAGGGAGGTTTTTATTCTTCCAAAGTTAAAACCCCACTTTTGCAAAGTGGTAGAGGGGCCATTGAAGGGTGAGAGACAGAAGAAAACCGGCTTCCTGCCAAGGCAAGGCCTTTGTTCACCCTGATCCTGGCCCTGCTGCCATGACAGGACAGAGACCCTGGTCAGGAGGCTCACGCAGGAGGCTGGCTATCTCCTCCTTTATGACCTTGTGATGGGCCTTCCTTCTGGCCCCTTGACCAAATGCCTGAGGGAGGGGCCGCTTAGCCCTCCCTTGCTTTACCCAAGGATCCTCCCACGGCCTGCAAAGACAATGAGCATCTTGAGGGCCAGAAGCAAATTTGAAGTCATGGGAAGCTCCCCTGGCAGAGGAGCCCTGAGAAGCTCCGCACCTCTCTCTTGGTGGCTTCCAGCTGCCCCTCACTTGCACCAGGCTGTGTGTGCTTGGTCCTGCTCTCATTTCGTCATGACAAGTTGGCTCCTGGTTCCATAAAGCAGAAACGGTGTTAACAGGTTCCAGGAGCCACTAATTCAACTACACACACACATGCACAAGCACACACACAGTAAAAACATACATACACATGCACACAGTAAGCATGCACACAGTAAACACACATGCACATGCACACAGTAAACACACACATGCACACACACAGAGTAAACACCCACACATGCACACCCACACGGTGAACACACACACATGCACATCCACAGTGAGCACACACACATGCACACGCACACAGTGAACATGCACAGTGAACACGCACACGGTAAACACACACACATGCACACACACACAGTGAGCACACACACATGCACACGCACACAGTGAACAGTGCCTTCAGCTCACCCTGACCTCCCTCTTCTTTAGGTCCACTCCGGTCCTATCAAGTTGTCCCTTGGATCCTTTCCAGCTCTTTACTGTTTGTCACACTTCCACTCTGTGCCTATTTGGCTAATCTGACCTGTCCTCTGCCTCTCTCACCCTTCCTAGAAGGGACTAGCACATAACTTTCCTGATAAC
>PVKS010004819.1:0-71308 GCA_004027875.1 Aplodontia rufa
TAATGCTTTACAATCTAATACTTTTTTTTAGAATTATAAAGGGAAAGGGAAGGGAGGGATAAGGGAGGGTAATTGGGGGGGGCACTCCTGGAGATAATTGCAATATCCAGAATATTTACACATTTTATACACATTTTATATTATTTTGTTAAAATCGTGTAAGGTTGTTCAAAAAATAATAATAAAAAAAATTGATTCTGTCTCTCTCTCACACTGTCCTTCTCTCTTTAAATAAAATAAAATAAAATGACTCTTGCCTCAGAAATTTTAAAATTTTTATTAAAAGTATAAAGTTGAAAAACTAGGGATACGACTCAGTGGTTTCAATTGAAAATTCTAAACAGAAAAAACAACGGTTCTCAATTTTACTCTGGATTCTGCCAGTTACTTACAATTCATTCTGTTTGGATAATATAATAAACACACAGTAGTCAATACTGAGAACTCAGACAAAGACTGCCCAATATATTAAAGATTTAAACACTTAGCAGGATAGGAATAACTACTATATATCAAGGATACAAGAATCTGCTCCATTTCTACAGTATTTTCTTATTTTTCTTTTGTACTGGGGATTGAAACCACAGGTGCTTTTACCACTGAGCCCTTTATTTTTTTTTTGTTTGAGACAAAGTCTTGCCAAGTTGCTTAGTGCCTAGCTAAACTGCTGAGGCTAGCCTTCAACCTGTGATACTCCTGCCTCAGCTTTCCAAGTAGCTGGGATTACAGGAATGCACTACCATACATAAAGTTTTACACAACATTAAAACTGGAATGAAAAATACTAAGGAAGTCAGAAAATACTGTGTCACTATGTATTTAGAAGTTAAAACATAAAACAGTGACTAAAAGCTATTTGATTATGTATGGAAATATGGATTAACACTAGTGTCTCCTATGTACCCTTTTCCTTTTTTTTTTTTTGATACTATCTCTCCCAGACAAATTTTAATTTATTTTCTCTCAGCTGCTATGAAACTGAAAAAAAAATCCTGATGATGTATTAATTTTATCAATTGCAAATAATTTATATGTCATACCTTTTCAAGATCTTCAATTTTCTTTTCCAGTGTGCTACTTGAGACCAAATTACCTGGAACATTTGCATCTCTGTTGTATCTACTAAACCCACTCCTGTCTGTTCGGGGATATCTATTTGAGACATCATCTTCAGAGGCAGTAGTTGTGCTATGAAATAAAAAATATATATATTTTATGAAAGTCCTTAATATTCTACAAGAAAAATGCCAAGAATATTTTCCATTCAGCCTACACAGTGAACGTTCCCCACCGACCCATGGTTATAATAGATGATGTATTTACAACTATAAAAGTTCATCATCACTCCAACCCAATGAGAAAAATGTAAAAGAAACATTCATTCTTTTAGCTAACATCTATGGTGTACCAGACACCTTGTTTTGGGTACTGAAGATGTTAAAAGCACAGACAGACATGGACTCTACCCTTCACAGAGCTTTCAATTAACAGGGAATACAACCAATTATAACAACTGCAATAAGACCATTTTAAAATAACACTAGCATAGGGTAGTGTAAGAGCTATGACTATAGATCTTAGATTATTTAATCATTATAGATTTTGAATTACCTGTGTAAAAAAATATAAATCTGATTAACACTGTGATAATAATGTTAAATAATAAATGCTTAGACTTTTCCTTCAATTTTTATACACTTCTGAGCTACAAACAACTTACTTAAACATACATGGTAACAGTGTTACTGAGCATGACTGGCATGCAACTCATCATGGCACTTGAACCAGTCTATACCTGCTCACAGAAAGTCACTGATCATGCACTTGGAGGTGATGATGACAATGCCAAAATGCAACTCCAGTTACTTATTTTCTTTCTTTTCTTTTTGATACTGGGGATTCAACTCAGGGATATCCTCAGCCCTTTTTATTTTAAGACAGAGTCTCACTAAGTTGTTTAGGCTGGCCTCAAACTTGCAATCCTCCTGCTTCAGCCTCCTAAGTTAATGGGATTACAGGTATGCTCTACTGTGCTTGGCTGTAAGTCAGGCTTCTAAATGCTCATTTCAGTGTTACTTACTTATCTTGTCAAAGATAGAGTTCAAGGAACACACTTTGAATACCACTATTCTAGAAAATGTTTAAATGTAGAACTAAAGGAGGACTAAGGATGTGCAAATATCTGAAGCAAAGAGTTCATAGCCCATATAAGAAACAGAAAATCCAATATGGCTGAAGAATGAAATGCGAACATAACAGAGGTAAAGTATGAGTCTAGAAAAAATAAGGAGAAAACCTGAAAGTTATGGCATATAATAATTTAATGTTCTCCAAATTTGTTAGTTATATAGCCATGTTGATATGTATATTTAGTTATATATTATTTTATAGGATTTATAATATGATCACATGAAATTATAAAAATAGAACATAAAGGGATGAAAAAACTAAAACTGAAGTGTTAATTATTTATGGTATGAAAATTTGTTCTCATAAAGACTGACTATACCTTCATCCTTTCTCTTTTTCCGGAGGTTTTTGTGACGCTGGGGCTCATAAGTACTAGGCAAGCACCCAACTACTGAGCCATATCCCCAGTCCTATCTTTATCATTTCTGAAGATCCTTATTTTAACATTTTGTCATAGTGACTCAAAGAGCTATCAGTTTGCATATCTAATTTTTAATGGCTACCATATCAGAAACACATGGATGATAATATGTCCGATTTTTTAAAAAAATGTTTCACTTAAAATCTCAAAATCAGCATTAGGATTTTCTTTCTAATTTATGAGAACAGATTTGATTTTTTTGTGTCTTGCTAGCTGAATGAACATATGGTCATCTTGGCAGTTACATTATAGTTTGACTTAGCCATTTTGTGAAAAATAGTTAAACTAGATAGATAATTCAGAAGTCTATAAAATAGACATTCAAATTCCAGTATCAAGTAACATGCAGAAAGTAAACAAAGCATACTTCTCTAAGGATACCTTCAGTATCAAATAACCATCTGACACATGAAAGAAGGAATGACTAAATGACTAGTAAACTGTACTAGTTATTAAATATAAATGTCTTAGTGTTTTTCTGAAAAATACGTAAATACAAACAGAGATTCTAATAATTACCTCCTGTACTCTAGCAGATTATCTTGTATTCAACCCCACTTTGGAGGTTACTAATTTAGACTTTATTTAAAGGTTATGGGAAGTCATTAAAGACAGGAAAGTTATAGAATCATTTTCACAAAATAAACTGGGGATAAGCAAAACTGGAGGCAGAGAGGCCAGTTTGGAGGCTAGTGTCATCAACCACGTAAGGGGCAATGATGCTAGAACAGAATGGTGGCAATGAGAAATTTAGGAGATAAACTCAACAAGACTTGGTGAATGGCTGTATAGAGGTGAGGTAGTTAAGAAGCATCACAGTGACACAATTTCTGGTTTTAGCAAGAGCGAGTGTAGATACACTACTGAAATCTGTAAAGGTTCACAAATTTACTTTTGAACATGCTGAGTTTAATATTCTTTTCAGATATCTAAAACTAGACTGTTCTGTTCCATAGCACTGGGGATTAGACCCATGGGTGCTTCACCACTAAGTTACACCCCCAGTCCTTTTTGTATTTTATTTTTGAGGCAGAGTATCACTAAATTGCTGAGGCTGGCCTCAAACTTGCAGTACTCCTGCCTCAGAGTCCCAAGGAGCAGGATTACAGATGTGCACCACCATGATCAGCTTTCTAAAAGTAGATGTTTAATAGTCGTTGGTTATACAGGTATGGAGCTAATAATAGGAGTCATCAGCACATGTACAGATAGTAACAAAAGTCATTGGAATGAATGAAATTTCTAATACAAATGTAATGAACAAAAAGAAAATAAAGATAGAGAGGTGAGTAATACTAACACATAAAAGAACAGATACAAGAAAGAAAAAAAAAAACTACAAAGATAGAAATACCAGTAAAATGACAGGAGGAAAATCAAGAGTATGATATCAATGTAGTCATGCTGTGTTATAGAACAGCTTTGGAAACGTTTTAAAGGATCCCTTTTACACACAAAAAAATTCAATTTTCTCCATAAATCATTAAATATTCAGGTAGAAAATACAATGCTGACAACCACCAATAAGCAAACACTCAAATATAGATGGCTCTTAATGGTTTTATATTTCCTTAATGAACAAGTAAAAATATTATTTTGAAAAGAAGCTAGACAAGGAACTAAGATGGTTGAACAGAGAATTCCACCTCCTCCACAGAGAAGAACCAGGACAACAAATGAGTGGTGGCACTTAAAGAACAGTGACTGAGGTGAAACAGTGGAATTCAGCAAGGGAATGGCAAAAACTATAGGGCATGGAGACCTGGGATGATAGCATAGAAAGAGGAACAAAGCATAAAGAGAGAAACAAAGCTGACAGCAAGTGTGAATCCTGTCCCCACCTGAGTCAGGTGCAACTCTGCCTTCCCAAGAAAAAGTAAACAGGACAGCCCCACAGGCCCCTGTCATCAGCATGGGCCAACAGTAATTCTAACAACAGGAGTTCCACAGTCCTCCCTAGTTTGAATTCAGTTTGGAGAACTGCTTCAGGTTTGACTGCATTGCTCCACAGAAGGAACTTAAGATGAGTCTCTCCTCTAATTCCCAGAGTCTACACTGCTATAGCATGGAACCATTTGAGAATAGAGCTACCACTACAGTCTGCCCTAGGGATCAGTAGATACTGCATCTTGCCATCCCTGAAGGCCTAGAAATGTTCTACCATACCACACTTGCATCAAAGACTGATGCTTCATGAAACCAGCTATGCAACTAGGACTTCAGCACTTAAGTCCATACGAAACCCTGCCCTTCAGGGTAGAGGTGACCCAGCTCCAGTCAGAGGAACTGACAGTCTCACCTGTGGGGGCCTGAGGATCCATCTCTCCATCTCCGCTATACTCTCCTTATCCTTGGTGCTTTAGCTGAAAATGCAGCTACCAACATGCCTCTATAGGGCCTAAAGTCATGCCTCTCCATCACTTAAGGCCCTATTACTGCATGCCACCAGTAGCCACACCACTATTGTAGCTGACCTCTTGGGGACTGAGAACAAGATCCTCTATGGCCTCCATGGCCCAAGGCCCCAGCTGATAATGAACATAGTCCTCTGCAGCCAGCTGCCCCTGCACTGCAGATAGTGCCAGTGCCATTAATGCTCATCTCTTGAGAGCCTGAGGAACCCCACCCCCACAGCCTTGCAGCTAATACTGCCACCACCACTGGCACTTGCCTCCTTAGGGCCTGTGGACACCCTATGGCAGCTCATGTCCACTAAAAAGTTGCACTACTGCCTCCAAACACTTGCAGTTTTGACCACAGAGGCATTCAAAGACACTGATGATGATGACTAGAGCTGAAGAAATCACAGAGGTTACACTTTTATGCTCAGAACCAAAGCCAAAGTGCAAGCCACTACCCAACAAACACCCTACAATCTGTGTAAAAGAAAAGTATTTCCCTGCAAAATCTGCTACATAAAATTGAAAGAAACAACTGCTGGAAAAGATGTATAGACATCCATAAAAAAACATAAGCAGCATGAAAAAGCAAGGAAATATGACTTCTTCAAAGACAGTAATATTCTATAAACAGATTCTAATAATTTATTAATACATGAAAAAGTAATTCAAATTAAGGATGCTAAGGAATCTCAGCACGATATAGGAGAATACAGGTAGACAGTATAACAAAATAAAGAAAACAATTCATCATCTGGAAATAATAAAAAAGAACCATACAAATTCTGGTGCTGAAGAATTTAATCAGTGAAACAAACAAACAAAAAAATACAATCAAGAGTTTTGACAACAGATGAAATGAAGGCGAATAAAGGAATTTCTGAACCTGAAGACAGATATTCCCCATCAGGAAGGGAATGCATGGAAGGAGGAAAGGAGGGAAGAAGGAAGGAAAGCAGAAAGGGAGGAAGCCAAAGAAACATGGAGCATCATTCAGGCAAACACATATTCTCATCACTGGAGTTCCAAAAGGAGAAGGGAAAAGGCACTAAAAATCCATTTAAGAAAATTATAACTGAAAACGTCCCAAGTCTTGCAAGAGATGGACATCCAGATCAAGGAAGCTGAAAGGACATCAAGCAAACCCAACCAAAAAAGATACCCTGTAAAAGACACACCATAGTCAAATTGTCAGTCAACGACAAAGTGAGAATTCTAAAAACAGCAAGGAAAAATCAGTAAGTCACATATAAGGGAATATCAGTCAGACAGTAGATTTCTTGGCAGGTACCTTATCAGGGAATGGGATAATGTATTCCAAGTTCTGAAAGAAAAAGAAAAAAACCAAAAATCTGCCACACTGAAACACTATATCCAGCAAAGTTATCCTTCAGAAATGAAGAAGTAAAAACTTAACCAGAGAAGCAAAAACTGAGGAAATTCATTACCACTGGCCCAGTCTTATGCGAAAGCTTAAGGGATTCCTATCTCTGGAAGTGAAAGAACAGTAACTCTCATAGTAAAGACACATGAAAGAATAAGACTCACTGGTAAAACAGACATATATAAAAAACAGAAAAAAATCAAACCTTATCACTACAGAAAAAGCACCACCCCACAAAGACAGGAAATGAGGGGCAAAAAGGAACAAAGACTAAACAAAACAATCAGAAAAACAACTAGCAAAATGAGTTACCTGTACGCCCACGTTTATTATAACAAAGACATGCAATTAACCAAGGTGTCAACTGACCAATGACTGGAAAAAGAAAATGTGGCATATATACACTAAACAAAAGAACATTATTCAGTTGTAAAAAGAGTGAAATCCTATCATTTGTGGAAACATGTATAGAACTTGAGGATATTATGTTAAGTGAAGTAAGTCAGGTCTAAAAGACAAATACCACATGTTTTCATTTATTCTAGAAACTAAAAAAGTTAATCTAATAGAATATAGAATAGTGGTCACTACAGACTAAGAAAAGAGGAGAGAGGCAGGAGAGAGATCTTAGATAATGAATACCAAAACAGATAAAAGGAATTAATTATAGTGTTTTATACCATAGCAAAGTTTTTTCTTATAGTCTATAACAATTTATGATACATTTAAAAATAACTAGAGTCCAAAGATTCACAAAATACAGAAATGACAAATGTTTGATATGGTAACATTAATTACATGACTTGATCATTACACACTGTATACATGTACTGAATTTACTAAACCCTATAAATATTAATAAATATGTCAGCTTAAAAAGTAATACAGCATTTTTAAAAAGTTAAATCTATTAACAATTTTTCAAAACCTCTCTTCACAACAGGCCTGTCAATATATAAATGGTACCATTACACAAGTTAAAAGCAAGGAATAATTAATAATGAAAAATAAAATCAGTGCTTCATATCCCCAGTACATATTAGATTTGAAAGGAATACTGTTGTAATTATGAAGAACTGTTGTTTACTTGATTTTACTGCCAAATTTAACTGCTTATCCTAAAAACAGAGCATTTTTAACCTATTTTGTAGGCCGGATATGCACAATGGAAAACATTTACAATAAAAGATTGTTTCCTTAACTCCATAAAGTTTGCAATGTTCTCCTTAGGAATGTTAACACAAATCTCTAACTAATAAGATCCAAAAAGAATCCTCCATTTGCCCTTACAAAGATATTAACTATAATGTTCAGGAAAGGGAAAAGAATATACAGTATCATCAAAGATAAATACCACCCTTTACTGGAAAATTTTTCCCCTTCTGGGAATTTTCACATCTCCTGTGGAAAGATGAGAGAGTGTTGTAGAAATAACACTGTTATTCTAAAACTATCATGAGAATGAGATTGGCAGAATTAAGAGATTATAGCTAGAGGAATTTTCTACTAATATAGACCTCTTTTTTTTTTAAGAGAGAGCGAGAGAGACATAAATAGAATCGATTTTATTAATTTTTTCATCTGGCCTTAGTTTTTCTGACACTTGTGTATGTGGTGCTGGGGTTTGAATTGAACCTGGGACCTCAGGTATGCCAGGCAAGAGCTCTAAAGACTGAGGCACCGCTCCAGCCCCTAACATAGACATTTTAAAGCTTAGCAATTATAAGACTCATGAGTAAAACCCTACCTTTTAGAATGGATATCAAATATTCAGAAGTATTTGGACTGATCATGAAATTCCTATATAACCAATAAGTACAAGAGTGGCCTCCACATTTATAGTATCTTTCACTACCCTGTGCTCTCCTACGACCACTCCCCAAACCTCAAAAGAGCCCTCTGCTCTTTGTAGTTTTCTCTTTCTTCCTTTAAATACAAACATGCCAACAACTAGAATTCAAAATAAACTTATACTTTTTATTAAAACTGTGATATATATTCATTTAAGAAAATGTAAATTAACATTTCAGTAATCCCATCAGCCCAGAGATAACTACCAGTAAAATTTTACAACACAGATAGCTTTCTTTCCTTCTAGATCACAGACCTCTTTAAAATTTTAATGAAAACTATAGATTGTCTCTCAAAAAAAAAAAAAAAGCATTATATATATTTTTAACACAGAATTTTAGCAGCTCATGACATCAACAGATCTCAGGTTAAGAATGCTTTATGAGTATAATTATGACAGACTTTGCTTTGTTATACCTTTTTAAAAATATGCTCTTATCCTCCCTTCCCATTTAGTATACACTGGAAATAATTACCCTATGTATTAATATCTTTTTACACTTATATTCTAATTGTTTATATGAATATAATAGCTTATAATCTATCTCATTGCTAAAAATTTAAGTGAACTAGCTGGGTATGGTGGTACAAGCCTGCAATCCCAGTGACTTAGAAAGCTGGGGCAAAATGATCATAATTTTGAGGCCAGCCTAAGCAACTCAGCGAAACCCTGTCTCAAAATAAAAATTAAAAAGGAGAACTGAAGCAGTGGCTTAGCAGTTACAGCGCTTGCCTAGCATGCATGAGTATGTAGGTTCGAACCCCAGGCACCTCATACACAACAAAGTGAGCAATGAAAGCCACATGAAAAACTAAATAAAGTTGAGTCTGTCTCTAAATAAATAAATAAATAAAAATATAAATAAATAAATAAAAAAAGGCTGGGGATGTAGCTCAGTGGTAAAGTGCCCCTGGGTTCAATCTCTTGTAGTAAAAGAAAAAAAAAAAAGATTTAAATTGTTCCAGTTAAGGGATCTCACCCATACATTCTCATTTCTGGTATCTAAAAATAAATATTAAATATAGTAAATTTATATTACAGTGAATATAATATAGGGAATATAATGAGTAAATAACTATTAAATATATCATATATTCACTATATAGTTATTTTCATAAAATACACCTGGTTGTTGAAATATTATTATCTGAGAACTAGACAACAGTCTTTCAAAAATAATTCATAACATCCAGTAAGAACAGCTAAAATTGTATACTCCTGATCATTACCTTAGCATGAGTTCCCAAACAGCCAGCACTGATTCAGACTGAATCAATAAATATTAACATATACATGTTAACTTTTTTGGGGGGGAACCTTCAACAAAACAATATGAAAAATTTCTGTGTTAGGCCACATTATATAATTAGATTTATAAGAAATACCTAGTACAGACAAATCTATAAATACAGAAAGCAAATTACTGACTGCTAGGAGCTAGGGGAAGGAAAGAATGGAGACTGAGTAGTTAATAGGAATGGGCTTTTCTTTCATGGGAGGAAAACAAATTCTGGAACCAGATAGTGGTAATGCCTGAATAACACTGGGGTTATGCTAAAAATTGCTGAATTAGACACCTTAAAGGATGATCTATGTGGTATTTGAATTACATTTCAATGAAGCAGTTTTTAAAAATAATAAAATAGGCAACTATATGTTCAGCTTTAGTGGTTAATTTGCTAAGAAATATAATTCATAAAATGCATTAATAGTAAAATTATGGAGCAGATGTTGTAACTCTATGGCAGAGCTCTTGCTAAACATATGCAAAGGCCCTGGGATCAATCTCCAAACATACACACACACATACACATACACAAAGAAAGAAAAGAAGAAAAGTAAAATCATATCATGCTACACATTATTGCATAGTTTGTCTTTCATAATTATACAGATATTTTAGCACTTCTAAAACCTCAAGATTATAATTAAAAATGAAAGTTACTTTGTACTTTATCTATAACAAAATACAGAGAGCTGGGTTAACTCTGGGAAATCAAGGGCCATACTTGTAAAAGTCACTTTGGGGGAAAAAAATTATTAGACCTGTATTAAACAAAGAAATTCTAGTGTGTTGGTACCTTCCAACTACCTGGACTCTAAAAAGCTACATTAAACTTCCACACTGCCCCATACTTACCCATACGAGGCAAACTGACTTTACCACGAAGTAAAGGAACATGTGCTAACAAAATCTGCCAATTAATATCTGTTTAATTTCACACAAATCATTAAACTTCACTGTGCCTCAGTTTCCTCATTTGTAATATAGTGATAATAAAAGCACTTTCTTCATAGGACTATTAGAGAATTAATGTATGTGAAAAAGAATAGTACCTAGTACGGAGTCAATATTATACAAATATTAGCTAACAATATTTACAACATAGGTAAGTTCACAAATCTACTAGAGAAAAATTTAGTCCACAAAATTTATCAATATGCCAATTAATTTTAAATTAGCACTCCGTAATTTTCATGTCCTTCTGTAAAATGCATTAACCAAAGCAATTACAGATATTGTAGGCCTGGAAACATTTGGCAAAATGTATAATATATGCCAATACTGAAATAAAAGATCTTGAAAATAATAGGTTTGTTTTTTTTTTAAAGGGTTACATAAGAGCCCAAGAAAACTGTTTCTCTTCAGCTACTGGAAGACCTATTTGCTACTTCCTAGTCTGGATTTCTCTCACTTTTTAAGAATTTGGCAGATTTTTCTAGTTAGATTGTTGGCCAACAAATCAAGGCCATTTCTAGCTACTGCATGAGTCTCAAAACACATTTGCTATCAAATAAGAACTACTGATTTTAAAACAATGGTTATAAAAAAATTCCATTTAGAAAAGAGCTAACATAGCTATGTTGCAACATTTTAAATCTTGCATAGAAATTATTTCTAAATACATTATTCACTTTCCAAAATTATTTGTAAATAGATTCTATTCAATTTCTTATGAAAGAACCTGAGAATCAAATGAGAACTAAAGCTCTAACAAGAGCTGACTCCATTTAAAAATGGAGCATAACTAGTGTTTAACAGACTCAGTACTAAAAAAAAAAAGTACATTCTTGACACTTTTGAGACAAGAAATAAATATTTAATTAGGAATTTATAAGAACATACATAAAACTAGTTTTCTGGGTACTTGAATTCTTTAATAGCTTTTGAGTTATTTCCACCTGTTAGTGTGTGTACTTACATATATTTATGTATGTTTACAAATATACACACAATATATGCCAGTTTTACTAAAATATTTTCTAACATACGATCAAATTTTCATCTTTCAACCATTCTTTAGTTTTACCATTCCCATTTGTCAGAAAATATCCTCATCAAGAAACAAGCATACTCTGCTTTGCTACAACTTGCTGATAGATTAATGAAAGTAATGACCTAACACATTCTAATTAATGAAGAATGGATACAGATTCTAGATTTTTTTTCTTATGGTACAGGGATTAAACTCTACCATATGAGCTACATACCAGTTCTTCTGACTTTTTTAAATTGATAAGACAAGGTCTCACTAAGTTGCCCAGGCTACCCATAAACATTCAATCCTCCTACCTAAGTTTCCACAGTAGCTGGGATTACAGGCATGCGCCATTGGCCCAGTTAAATTTATTTAAAAAATTTTTTTTGGCTTTTTTTTTTTAAAGAGAAAAGGACAGTGAGAGTGAGAGAGAGAGAGAGAGAGAGAGAGAAAATACCAATTTTTATTTAGTTTTTCACATGGCTTTTGTTGCTCTGACACTTAGTTGTATATGTTGGTGCTGGGGTTTGAACTCGTGTACTTGCACATGCTGAGCAAGCCACCGCTCCAGCCTCTTTTTTTGGCTTTTTAGACTATGTTAAAACAGAGTTATCACAACTCAATGAAAATAATTAAAACTTAAAAATATTTTAACAGTAGTAAATGGAGTTAAATCTTGGAAAGCTAAGAAGTAATAAATGACATATTCTAGTCTACAGAAATAGTACAACATGTCACAACTAAAATAATTATCTCAAAAGCTTAAGAACAAAAATGTGTTACAGGAAAACAATTTTCTCTCTGATTTAACACAATGACAAACAGTTTTTTTTTTAATAAAGAGAGAAGGACAGTAAGAGAGAGAGAGACAGAGAGAATCAATTTTTTTTATTAGATGGATATAGAAATACAATTGAGGGGGAAATATTATCAAACATTCAAGAACCACTGTATACATACTTAGTTATCCAGGACTAATGCCATATCATGGATGCCCAGCTTGGGTTCCCCCTGTTGCTGTTTCCCCCAGAACTCCTGAGTTATCAGTTTTTACTGAGTTTTTCATGTGGCTTTCGTTGCTCTGACATTTAGCTGTGTATGTGGTGCTGGGATTTGAACCCATGTACTCGCGCATGCCACGCAAGCGCAGTAACTGACAAGCCATTGCTCCAGCAAATAAATAGAGTTTTCGACAAAGATTTTTTCAAAAAAGTATTCCACTATTAATCCTAATTAGATAACAGAAATATGAAAAGTGCCATTCATAATTTAAAACTCTATTGGAAATATGTATAATTGGGACAACAAATTCAGTAAGTTACCAAAGTTTTCTTTATTTTCCAAACCAAAAACTAATGATAAAAATTTTTCTGCAATGTCCAGAATATATACACATCTTCTACACATTTTATATTGTTTTGTTAAAATCTTGTAAGGTTGCTCAAAAATAAAAAAATTTAAAAAAAAATTAAAAAAAAATAAAGGTAGAAACCACAAAAAAAAAAAAAATTTTTCTGGCTTGCGAATGTGGTCTGGGAAGAGGCCAAATCAAAGCTATTTGGCAGTGACTTCTGGCAAAAGGATTCTTTACAGAATCCTTCATGGTAAGTAAAAACTACCAATGAATAAATGTTAGAAGCTTAAAATGACTAGTTTAATTATACCTATGTCAAAATAACTCAGAAATAAAAATAAAAGCAATAGTATACATACAGGTTTTTTTTTTTTAATGTGCCAAAAATGGCTTCAGACCTACTTATTCAACTACTAAATATCATGGCTTTATCTCTTTCTACTGCTAAATAGATACTATGGCCCACAGTTAAAAAAAAATTTATTTTGAAAAACCTAGTATTTGAATAAGAAAGAGTACCTTTAACAAATGTTTTCAGCTGGAATACAATAATCAAAATATTTTAAACTTTAACATATGACTAGATGAAAAGAAAGGTTTTATCTAGGTAGATGGTCCAGTATATTTGGAAGGTATGTATGATTGTCTAAAGACAGGCTCCATGAATTCAAACACAGATTCTGTTATTGTCTAGGTTTTTAACCCCAGGGAAATCAATCTACCCCTTTAATTCCACTTCCCTGATTTATAAAATGCAAGTAAATATTGCATATCTGCCTTATAAAATAATTGAGGACTGAATGGGTTATCTATTGTAACACACTTGAAAACTGAGAGAACTCATTAAGATTTGCCACTAATCCATAATAATTAGCATAAATATTAGCACAAGCTTCTGCAACTTTTATGGACTCAAAGGAAAGAAGGAAGCCAAGCTCTTTTGGTAATTTCACTGAATTAGTCCTCATACTTTCTAATTTTCTTCCTATATATGTATATACATGAACATAATGCTGTTTCTCGCTGTACAGGAGGGTAATGGACTAAACTTACGTTGAAGCCCTCGTCTCCAGTGCAGTAGTATGTGGAGGTGGAACATTTGAGAAACAGCCCTCATCAGAATCTGACCAGGGTAGCACCATGCTCTTGAACTTCCGGCCTCAAAAATTTTTTGTTATTTAAGCCATTTGGATTTATAGTATTTTGTTAATATATATGGTCTACTTGTAAGTCATTCCAAGTTTTAATTTTTCAAAATTCATCAGACCCATGGTAATTTAGAGCGTAGACACTTCAAAAACTACAAGATATATCAGAATAAACCATGTTAAGACATCACATTCCTACCTACAATGTCCTTTCTTTCTAAGGCATAATATTAAGGTTTCTTACTTTTCAAAAAGCTGTCTTAAAACAGTTCTACTTGTTAGGTCACTGTCAGACACCACACTCCTATCTATAATATAAGTCAAAACATAAGGATTCTTACCTTTTGTATCTGCCTGAAACAGTTCTAGATGGTTCCTGGAAAGTAAAAGTAATTAAAAATCAGTTTGGATGTGTGTGAGTGTATATGATCATTAAAAACAGACGAAAAACTGGAAAGGTTGAGAACATTAAATTTTGAAAGAATCAATTTACAACAATTACTCTTACTTTAAAAAAATTCACAGTTCTGGTCAAACAAAAAATTACATCTGATTTTTCAGTCCAAACCAATCACTTTTTAAAAATTACTTTGAAATAATCAGTTATAATATACCAGAAAGAAAAAGCAACTCCTTAGTTGGCTTAAATCTTTTTAGCAGTCAATGGGCATTTTAAAATCATAATCATTATAATCTTGATACATATCCCTTTGTCTTTTTTATACCTTCTTTATAAAATAAAAAGCTAAAAGTCACCACATACATACAATGATTATTTTTAAAGACTACACACAGCTAAAAAATGAAAAGTGAGAAAGTACATTTTCTTGTGATGACTCTAAGTGAGAAACAAACAGAAAAGGAAGGAAGGAAGGAATTGCTGAAAGCTAACATTAACCTTAGGGTGGAAAAACTGCCTTGCAACTAACCAGGCAGTTTTAAAGCTGGGGCTCTCCAAATATTTTTACAGTTTCATTTTAATAAAACAGGTAAAAATTAAATGAGTCTTTTAAAAAGCTGATTAATAACCTTTTTAAAAAGTTAATCATTACGTATGCAAGAAAGACTCTATAATTAATTTCTGACTTGGTTGAAATGAAAGAATAAACTCCTTTTATGAGATGACCAGTTCCAAAGTAAGACAGTAAATACTAACAACATGACACAATAAAAGACATGGCCAGATGGGAAAATAGTACAGCAAACCAGATGGTTAAGAGGAAGAATTTAGCAAATTTCCAACCAGACAGGCAATGTGGTATAAAGAACTATGGATTTAAACTTTTATCGGTCTTGGTCTCCTCTTCTATAAATGGAATAATGACAATGCCAAATGGGTTGCTGTGGGGATTAAATGACATAAATGATTAAAACAATACCATTTCAATAGGCTACCTAAATGTAACTTTATCTCAATTTTTCATTTATATATCATCTTTTCTAAGTAAAATAGAAGCTTCTAGAAGGCAGGGGCATCCCTTAGATTCATATCTATCTCTTCCAAAACCCAGTTCTAGTCTGCAATGAATATATATATTGACAACTTAGGGAAACTACTTCCTTTGTAATCTACAGTAACAAAAAAAAGTAATACTTGGGAAATTACCAGATTTAGAAAGTAATCAGGTAACAGCGTCTTGGAGTGGTTTTGTGTGGGGGTCTCACAGCATGAACAGAATTACCTCCAGGGATGTAACGCTCTGACAGCTGATACAAAGGCATTTTAAACATCCCAGCATCAGCTGGTCTTATTACAAAGTCAGTCACAAAACTCTAGCAAGCAAACTTTAAAGAGTTTCTTATTAGCCTATCACTAAAATTGTATCCCTAACCATGCCTCCTAACAATGAGGAGACAGAAGAATCTTTTTACTTTATGTAACAAACTCTGTTTCTAAAACTATAGCAACCCCAGTGAATAACAGCAAAAAAATCTACTGAATAATATTTAGCTTTGAAATTATTTTTGAATGCTTAATGCTATGTTTGTCACTGATTATTTAGATGAAGCAGAAACAAATATTAGGCTCATATGTATCCACTCAAAGAACATTTTACTAAATGTAGATAATGAGTATACATATAGAACTTTTCTTCCTAGAATTTCACAAACAGTATTTCAACTGATATTTTACAAAGTTTTTTTAAAAATAAAATTCCCTAATATCATCCTGTATGAACTGAAACAAAGAAAATACTTTACATAGTATCCATACAATCATGCATGAGAAAAAATGTTAACAATACAAACATCTCCAAAATAAAATTACAAACATCACATTTTTCTCATTATGACTAATCTGAACTATTTTAGAACATGCCACATTAATCTTGTTTTGCAGACAACCTCTTACTGAAATGGAGTAAGCAGAATTGCTAAATGCAAGCAGCCTGCATTAAATTTATGGATTTGTGAGTTACTGATGTATTAACTGAAATGGTCTGAAAAACATGGCAACAAATATTTATGAGGCTTGAAATAGGTAGCTTCCACAAACATTAATACAGATATAAAGCAGAATTTTAGTGCACAAATGTGAAATGGAGGGCATGTTCCGCAGCACTAAACTGAAATGGAATAATTTTACACTTTGATACAATTATAAAATACTTAGTATCAAACAAAACTCCAGCTAAGTAGACTAAGAAGTAGTCATGTAATAATACAAGATTTCTACATTTATTTACAGGCTTTTTATAATTTCAAAACAACTAATCACTTACAACGTATCTCCTAGGCTAGAATGGTAGCTCAACAGTTTTGGCGCTTGCATGGCATGTGCAAGGATGCGGGTTAAAACCCCAGCACCATGCACACAATGAAGCGTCGGAGCAACAGAAGCCACATGACAAACTAAATAAAATTCTCTTTCTCTCTCACTGTCCTTCTCTCTCTTAAAAAAATATATATCCTAAGTGTTATATAATATTTTCTACATGGCTAACTTTTAGCTGATGAAATCAGAACTCTGATATATCTGATCATGTCATTCCATGCTTATGTTCAATACATGTAAACAATGAGAATTTAAGCTATACATGTATCTGTATAAACAGTACCTCAATGGTTAAGAAACTGTGACACAAACAGTTAACAGTTAACTTTTAAGCTTATTCTTTATTAGTGAGGTTGAATTATCTTTAGACTATACATTTAGTAGCAAAATGTTACTTTACTTTGATTCTAAAAGTGAAATTACAAACCTTAGTGATGGTTGTTCCCCAAATTGGACAGTCTATACTGTATTAGCATTATTAACAATTAGAAGTGATGGTAGCTTGTTTCTTACATGTATTAGAAATTGACAACTATAAATGGATTTTTAAAATGATCTCTATACTCTTGCCAAAGAAAACTGGACATATAATAAATTAGAAATGTTAGCCAAAAAAAACCCACAAAAACAAAATCAACATACAATATGGCAAAGGAGTCTGTTATAATTTTAAAGAGGAAAGTGTTAGACATTCTTCCACATTATAACAAAATTCTACACAAATATAAACTCCACCTTAGATATATTCATTAGAAATCTCTTATTTCTGTGGCCACGAAAAATTCTAAGCAAAGAAACAACTATGTAATTTCTAGAAACTTTTCTTAATAATTATATACATAGTCATTAAAGTTGACAGTTCCATTCTAAATGTGGAAAAAAAAATAGAGAAATACAACTATCACTAAAAGTGCTTATAAGAAGTACAACTGATAACACTGATCATGATTTTAAAAGTTTTAAAGACTATGAAATTAGATATTTTGAAAACCCCAAAGTCTGTTATACAACTGATTTTAAATATCCTTTTTCTTGAATAATCTTCCTTGTAATGGGACAGTTGATATTACTAAAGAAATGGTAAATAACTATATAGAGCTGAGAAAATGTTGGCAAAACACAAAGTGTTTTGTGTAAGCTTAATTAAACATTCTGCTTCACTTAAGCTTAGAATGATCAATGAGGAAATCCCATGAACACAGTCTTTACAGATCACAACTTGTAATGTATAAACAAATAGGAAGGTATATGGGAAATAAGATCAGACAAACACAAGCCCAGTGGAATGTAGCAAAATAACACTGAGGTTATTCAAGTAAACTAATTAACAACAAAGTGACAGCAAGCAGTAAAATTTTGGCATACCATACTAACTCAGTACTCTTAAAACACTTACACTGGTTATATAATTTAGTAAGATACATTGTTGAAGATGGCTACAGAATTAAATTCCTATAATGTACAATCAATAAAGTAACTAGAAAAGGAAAAATATTAAATTACAAAGATTTTAAAGGGGAGGGAAACCCCTTATACTTTCCCATCCTTTCCTGAATAAATCAATTGCAGAGGCAGGTGGTGCACACCTATAATCCAAGCAACTTGGGAGGCTAAGGCAGGAGGATCACAAGTTCAAAGCCAGCTTCAGCAATTAAGCGAGGCCCTAAGCACCTTCGCAAGATTCTGTCACAAAATAAAAAATAAAAAGGACTGGGGATGTATCTTAGTGATTAAGGACCCCTGGGTTCAATCTCTAGTTCCTGACCCCCCCAAAAAAACAGAAGAATCTGAGCTAAAGCCATCAGATGAGGTAGAACAAGGAGGGAAAGAAACTTCATGACTCAGGCTAGGATACCAGGATACTGGAATTCTACACGAACAAGAGCTGCTTGAAACAGAAAGTCAGAGTCCAAGCAAAACAAGGAAATCACTCATATAATAGAAGGACATGGCTTAGCCCAAGAAACCAGAAAATGCAGGGACAGGTTTCAGTCCTAAGAAAAGGTGAGGAAGGGACTCCAAGCAGGGTATGAAGTTCATCAGTTTAGGAAAGGGGCCCAGAATGAAGTGTTAGAGCTTTGGAAGTTACAAAATGCGTACCCTCAAGAGAGCCCTGGGTATTCCGTACCAGAGACTAGGCAGGATGAAGACAGTATCCACATGGAAATGTTAAAAGACCTAATCAGGTTGAAGAGGGGTCCCCATAGAGGATCAATCCAGCATAAAGTTGCAGTCTGAGCACGACTAAAGAGAAGCCCTAGTGAACAGCAGCTGGTCAAAAGACATCAAAGCAGCGTACTGAATCTTGGCATGGGATTCCCAAGCCTGAAAAAAGAAGACCGTTCAGCAAGAGCCAGCATGTAATGTCAGAACTACTTGCAGTATGGAGGGCATAAGTGTGGAGGAGAAGTGACAGTGAAAGATAGGTTACATACAGAGGGGTTTGAATAAATAAGAAAGCATGTTAAGGAGAGTGGGAAACAGGTTTCTCAGTATCACAGAAGGGAATTACAAATGCTACAACAAACCCTGTGATGTTAGAATTGGAAGTATCTGTCTAAATAAATTTCAGTATCTGGATAGATATAGGCAGGCAGGCAGGGAGATAACAGATGTTTGTGTGTGTTATACAAAATGTTATACATTTTGTAGGTCTGTGAACAGAGGATTGGGAATGGTGACACCCTCAAAACAATGAACTTGAAATATTTTAAATCTAAAGCAAATATTTTTGGCTTCAAAATATAGTTTTCCAGAAAAAGGAATCAGGGCTCTTTAGGGATATAGCTGTTCCCAAAGCTACAACAGGAAAGTTAAAGATGAGTCTGTAATATGCCAGAAAACAAGAAGGTGCTCCAAGAATGATTGAGACATGGCAAGAGACACAAAATCGTAAAAAGAAACTGCCACCAGCCAAACCTGCTACAATTTTAATATCATCATGATGTGGCAGGCAGAATAATAAACCTCAAAGAATCTGTTAGGACACATGGCCAAGAGAATTAAAGCTGCGGATCAGTTGACCAAAAATAATGGGGCTTATTCTGGATTACTTGATGGACCCAATGTAATCACAAAGTTTCACTAGAAGTGAAAGAGAGGGGCAGAAAAAGATCAACAAGAGAAGCTACTAATGAACAACAGCCAGAATGATACAATGTAAAAAGTAAAAAGGACTCCACTCAAAGTCCCTGGCTTTGAAGACGGAAAGGAGCCATGGACCAAAGAACATTGGTAGCCTCTAAGCTACCAATGGGGTGGGGGGGGGAGGATAATCAAGGAAACAGATTCTCCCACAGAGGTTTGAGAAACAAATGCAGATCTGATTTTAGCCTTAGGTTTCAGTCCAATAAACCTGCATCAGATTCTAATTTACAGAACAAGAAGACGATAAATTTGTGTTGTTTCAAGACAAAAAATTTGTGATAATTTGTTATAGCAGCAAAGGAAAACTAACAGTAAGGTGGTATAATCTGTAAGAAAATAAGTCAATACAGATTCAAGATGTATAGATTTAAAGTTTGATGATTCATAATGTAAAGACCCACAAAATTTTTATTAGAAAGAGAAAAAGAATAATCTTACAGTGAAGCCTGACAAATACCTCCATAATCACACAACCAAAATGATCATCACCATCAATAGAACAAATTAAAACCATGTACCACCTAACAATGAACAATGAAAAGAATAAAGCATCAATACTATGTATGAGATTCCTAACAGATGCATAACCTGAATCTAATCAGAAGTAAATATTAGATCATTGAAATTGTTGGACATGTCACCAAATCACTCATCTACAATCTGTAAAACTGTTAAGATTTTAAAAAATTAAGGAAATACTGTCCAATTCTTACAGACTGAAGGAAATTAAAGAGTTATAGCCAACTAAATGGAACACATGATTTTGAATTAGATCCTTGTGCTATAAATTAGGACATGATTGGGACAAAAGGTAGAAGTTGAATGACATCTGAATATTAGATAATGACAATGTGTCAATTTTCATTTCTTTTCCTAATTTATTGTGATTGGACTCAGGGGTGCTCCCAGCCCTTTTTTATTTTGAGATAGGCCCTTGTTATATTGCTGAGCCAGGACTCGTACTTGTGATACTCCTGGTTCAGCCTCCAAATCACTGAGATTCTGAGCATGTACCACTGAACTCAGTTTAATTTTCTATTTTTAGCAGCTATGTTCTGGTTATATCATATAGTTGTTTTTTTTTTTTTTCCTTCCTGGAAAACAGTAAAGTGTTAGGGGAAATGGGCATCAAATTAGCAACTTACTATTAAACAATTTAAGAGAAAAACGTTCTTTATGTGCTATTTGCAAGTTGTCAGTAAACTGAGACTGCTTCAGAATAAAAATTACTAATTCCATTCTCACAAGATACCACTGATTATACAAAATGATTAACCTATTTTCAAAAGTAACTCAGATAATATATATTATTCTTTTTAAGTTGTTAAAATGTTATATATATTTTTAGCCCAATAAGTTTCTCTCTGGAAATCTAATTAAAAAGTAGTAATTCAAAACACATTAATCTATACAGATATCAATTCTAGTATTACTTATAATAGTAAAAATTTTAAGCATTGAGGATTTCAGAAACAGAAAATTTGTGGAAAACATTCAACACATTTAAAAAAGAAAATTCTAAGCCACTGAAAATAATATGTGGTGTTTCGAATTAAAAAAAAAACTGCTTATGCTGCAACAACTATAAAGAATATTTTAGAAATAATACCAAAATTACAAATGCACATTCCTTTTCACCCAGCACTTCCAGTGTAAGATTTTATCCTATAGATTTGTATAAAAATATGTAAAATACCATACAAAGTTTTCCACCACTGTATTGGCTATAATAGCAAAGCATTATAAACAACCTTAATGATCATCAACAGTAATTAGAAAAGTTATAGTACATCTATAAAATGGAATATTCACATTTGTTAAAAAAGCTATTAAACAGAGAAGCTCTTTATGAACTATTACAGAGGTCTATACACAGTATAAGGCAAAAAGAGCAAGATATAAAACAGTGTGCTTAAAACACTGCATGAGTAAAAGGTAAAAAAGGAACATGCATGGAGAGTTGGTGGAGGTGAGGTAGGCCGCAGATCTCAACTCTTCCAGGGAATCAAAGCAGTGAGTGAGTGACAGGGAGAATGCAGTGATTCACAATATTGGAAGGTCAGAGACTTGAAGGGACCTGAAAATTCTGGTTATTGGAAAAGAAAAAGAGGAAAGAATTTGTTAATTGAAAAAAAGCATCTGTGCTGTCAGGACAGGTCTGGGAGAAGGGATAACAAATGGAGAAAGAAGAGACAAAGATGACAAGCTTATTTTGGAAATGGGTAGAAGAAAAATGCAGATGAACTTATTCCAGTGCTTCTCAAATTATTTTATGAAGCAGAAAGAGAGGAAACATTCCCAAATTCATCATACAAAGCTAGTTATCACCCTGATACCAAAACCAGATAAGATATATCAAGGAAAGAAAACTACAAACCAATATCCCTGATTAAAAGTGATATAAAATCCTCAAAAAAATACACAAATCAAATTCAACAATACATTACAAGGATTATACACCATGATAAAGTTGATTGCATTCCAGGGATGCAAGGATGGTTCAATGCATGCAAATCAATAAACATAATACATCATGTAAATAAACCAAGAGGAGGAACCATGTGATCATTTTAACAGATGCAGAAAAAGCCTTCAAGTCAAGAGACTGAGGTGTGGGTGACGTGGGGGTGATTGTGGATTAGGATTAGGGGCATATCATATTGTTACTATATATGCATTTGTGATTATACAACAACACAACTACTCAATAAATTTAAAAAAAAGAAAAAAAAAAACTTCCAACAAAATTCAGCACCCATTCATGAAGAAACTAGGGGCAGAGGGATCTTATCTCAACATCATGGGCACCATAAACAACAAACCCAAAGTCAATACCATACTGAGTGAGGAAAAACAAAGTATTTCTTCTAAAAAGTACTTCTTCTAAAATCAGGAGTAAAATAAAGATGCCCAATCTCACCAATCCTATTCAATACAGTACCTGGAATTTTAGCTAGAGCCATTAAGCAAGAGATGGAAATAAAAGAGATGCAAACAGGAATGGAAGAAGTCAAATTAACACCATAGATGATATGATCCTATATCTGGAATACTCAAAAAAATTCCACCAGAAGGCTTGTAGAGCAGATAAACAAATTCAGTAAAGTACCAGATCACAAAACCAACATTGAAAAAAATATATTTTTTCTAGATACCAATGATTAAGCTGCTGAAAAAGAAATCAGGAAAAAATATTCCATTCACAACAGACTAAAAAAACACACAAACAGAACCTAACCTACCCAAAAACAAGAACAAAAAAATCCCACCTAGGAATAAGCCTAAACAAAAAGGTGAAAGATCTCTTTAATCAAAATTAAAGGACACTGAAAAAGAAATTGAAGAAAACAGTAGAAGATGGAAAGATCTTCCATGTTTTGGCCATGTTATCAAAAGCAATCTACAGGACTAGAGCGGTGGCTCAGCAGTATCGTACTTGCCTGGCATGCGCGAGGACCCGAGTTCAAAACCCAGCACTACATACACAGCTAAGTGTTGGAGCCAACAAAAACCAGATGAAAAACTAAATAAAATTGATTCTCTCTCTCTTAAAAAAGAAAAAAAAGAAGCAATCTATAAATTCAATGCAATCCCTATCAAAGTACCAATGACATTCTTCAGAGAACTAGGGAAAAAAGTCCCATAATTCATATAAAAGAATAGAAGACCCAGAATAGCCAAAGCATTTCTGAGCAAAAAGATCAAAGCTGGATGCATCACAATACCCAATTTCAAATTATACTACAGAGCGATGGTAACAAAAACAGCATGGTACCAGCATAAAAAGTGACATACAGACCAAGGGAACAAAAAAAAAAAGACAGATGTATAATGAAGGTACCAACAACAAATGCTGGAGAAAAGACAGCATTTTAAACTAATGATGCTAGGAAAACTGGACATTCATGTGTATATCCCTTTCACTCTATATAAATGTCAACTCAAGGGCTAGAGCGGTGGCTCAGTGCACTTGCCTGGCATGCCCAAGGACCCAGGTTCAAACCCCAGCACCACTTATACAACTAGGTGTCAAGGAAACAAGAGCCAAATGAAAAAAATCAATCAATAAATAAACTGATTCCTCTCTCTCTCTTTAAAAAATAAATAAATGTCAACTCAAAGTGGATCAAAGACCTAGAAATAGATTGGAAAATTTACAATAAATTACACATAATTACAAAATTTACAATATAAATGCAGGTAAAGACTTTCTCAGTAGGACTCCTAAAGCTCAGGAAATATCAAGAATGAATAAATGAAATGGAATCAAATTAAAATGCTTCCGTACAGCAAAAGAAACAAGAGTGTGAGAAGAGAGCCTACAAAATAGAAGCAATTCTTTGTCAGCTACTCTTCCAACTCTTCAGAATATATAAAGAACTCAAAAAAACACCAAAAAACTAAAACAGAAACCTGATCAATAAAAGAGCAAATGAACAAAGAAGCAATTCCTCAAAAGTAGTACAAAGGACCAACAAATATATGAAAAGTGTTCAATCAAGGAAATGCAATCAAATCAAAATCACACTGAGATTCAACTCACTCCAGTTAGTATGGCAGTCAACAAGAATACAATGAAGAGGTAGGGGCAGTACCTCATGCCTATAATCCCAACAACTCAAGAGACCAAGGCAAGAGGATCTCAAGTTCAAGGCCAGCCTAGTGAGACCCTGTCTCAAAACAAAACAAAACAAAACAAAACAATAATAGTAAGTAATAAAGGGGCTGGGAATATGGCTCAGTGATTAAGCACCCCTGGGTTCAATCCCAGAAACCAAAAAACAAAAAGCAAGCAAGCAAGCAAACAAACTACAAAAGTAAATACTGGTAAAGATGTGAGAGGAAAAGGAACTCTCATGCACTGTTCATGGGAATGTAAATTAGGTTAATCACTATAGAACACAGTTTAGAGCTTCCTCAAAAAATTAAGAATGGTACCACGTATGATCAACCTTTACCTCTTCTCGGTATTTATCCAAAAGAATTAAAGTTAGAGTGCTATAGTGACATATAAACACCAGTGTTCACAGCAGCATAATTCACAATAACCACATTATGGAACCAGCTTGGGTGTCGAACAAAAGATAAAGAAAATGAGACAAATATATGCAATGGAGCTTTAGTCACCCATGAACAAGAATGAAATTATGTCATTTGCAGGAAAATGGATGGGACTGGACAGCACCATGTTAAGTGAAACAAGTGAGCTCAGCAAATCAGTGGTCATGCTTTCATGGAAGTATTATGGGAGTGAAATTGACAAAATTATGTCACAATGAATCCCTCTAGTATAATTATTATGCATTAATAAAAATATTTTTTAAAAGGAATACACATATGGATATACAGGTATGGATATAGATAAAAATTTGTTTATGGACTAGTTCTGCAAGAATACACCAAACAAGAAAGCATTAGTTGTCACCAAAGAAGGTAGTAATCAATCAAGTTGCTAAAGGAGCATTTTTGTCATATATCCTTTTATGCTTCTGTTTTCTACAACTATAATGCATTTTAAAAATTAATTAGCTTTAAATAAGACAGGTCTTTGTTGTTGTTTATGAAACAACATCTAAGCTATGTTGCTCAGGCTGGCCTTGAATTTGCAATTCCTTTGGGAATTACAGACATATGTGCCACAAGGCCTAGCAATAAATTAAGTTTCCAATTTAATAAACAGTTCTTAGGAAAAACAGCACAAAGAAACTGATGGGGCTGGAGTGGTGGCTTGGCAGTTAAGGCGTTTGCCTGGCATGCGTGAGGACACAGGTTTGAACCCCAACACCAAGGATACAAATAAAGTGCTGGAACAACAAAAACCACATGAAAAAACTACATAAAATTGATTCTTTCTCTACCTTTAAAAAACAAAGAAAAGAAAAACTAATATGGTTATCTAAAAAAATTAAATATATATAAAATCATAGCTATATAAAATCATAGCTAAAATATAAAACTTGAATTCTCATTTTCTGTTAATACTATTTTGTATTTGAAAATTTTTAATCAGAAACTTAAAATATTCTAAACTTTCAAAAAGCATACTGTCATGCCATACTCATTACCATCTTGTTAATTTTTAAAGGTCTATTCTATTTCACTGAAGGGCTCAGATTCACTCATGCTAATAACACAGTCTTTCTGTCCTATTTACAAAAGCTTTAAAGCAATCAATGATGTCAGTGTTTTGTTTTCTCTCGGTTGTATTTTTTTTTTTTTTGGAGTTGTTAACAAATGTCTATCCTTGGACTGTGAGTACAGACAGTAACTCAGACAGAGCTCAACTATATAGACAGAGCATTCCCTGTTCCCACTACAACTTTGATGAGGCAAATTGGGAGGCCCATGGGAGAGTCTTACTCTCATTCTAAGCAAGTAACTAGCAAAACAGACTTGAAATCAGGGTCACCAATCAATGACCAATAACTAATCTCAATTACTAATTTAAAGGGGGTGGGGTTGAAAAGTGGGCCTGGAAAGAGATTAGAAAATCTACAGCAAAGAAGGAAAACTGAATGAGATGGGACACTTATTAGAACCCAGATCAGCTTAGTTCAGAGTTCCACATCTGTCCATACATTTGGGAATATTATTAGACTGTGAGTAGATGGAGCCCTCATGCTACAGAAGAAATTCAGTTTTCTTCCATAAGCCACTATCTGATGTTGGCTGCCAGAGTAAGTAGCATGGCAAAGAATTGAAACTAATTCTAGACTCTTAAAATACTATATATATTGTATCTATCCCAATAAATTAAGCCTTCATCTTGCAGGAAGTCTTCACTAAAATAGGTTTTTAATTTCAACTTTGTTAGACAAAAGAAACAGTATATTTTAGAAAATGAATGGTCACAAAAATTCAGAGAATAATATTAGTTGTTAGCTTATACCATATTAAAATACAGTACTACTTTTCCTTGAATTGTGATTATTATCATATACAGTAGCAGCAACTTCAGGGTGATGAGAAGGAACAGATGAACCTATATCACTTCATGAATTTTCACATCAATACATTTCTACCTTTAAAAGTAGAGGAAATAGAAGTTTTGCACATGTGTTTCCTAATCACTTCAACATACTTTGCCTTTATTTGCCAAATGCATTCAAAACCTTTAAAGTTGATAGGTTTATATTTTATCTTTTTTCATCAATAAAATGGGGAGATGTATACATTCCCCTGGGAAAAAAATAATTCTTTCTGGTAGCAAGGATTCCAGGGGTGCTTAACCATTGAGTCACATCCCCAGCCCTTTTTGTGTTTTACTTTGAGGTCTTGCTAAGTTGCTTAGGGCCTTGGTAAACTGAAAAGGATAGCCAGCTTTGAACTGGAGATCCTACTGCCCTGATCAGCCACCTGACCTGCTGGGATTAAAGGCATGCACCACTGCGCAGTCTGAAATTCTTTTTAAAGTGTTACAATAAAACACATTTAAAAAGTCAAGGCTAGACACATACTAAACTCAAGATCTCAAAATGCCACAAAAATAATTTAAAACCAGATTATATCAAGAATATTTCTAAATTACAGTTTATAAAATGATTTGGGGACTAAAAATATTGCTCAGTGGTAAAGAATATGCTTATTAACATTTGCAAGGTCCTGAGTTTGATTCTTGGCAACACACACACACACACACACACACACAAAGGATTCTATAGAGAGATTTTCTTTATATTGAGACAACCCTATAACCTCCATTAACAATCCAATTTTCTGTGTTACAAAAGGCTAAAATAACAGCTAATTAGAAACTGAGTTAAATTTTAATTTAAAAGTAAATTGCAGGGGGACTGGAGAGGTGCCTCAGCGGTTACAGTGCTTGCCTGGCATGCGCAAGCACAAGGGTTCAAGCCCCAGCATCCACGTACACAACTAAGTGTCAGACCAACAAAAGCCATGTGGAAAACTCAATACAAATTGACTCTTTCTCTCTCTCTCTCTCTCTCACTGTCCTTCTCTCTCTTAAAAAAAAAAGTAAATTGCAGGGGATGGAGCGGTGGCTCAGCAGTTTCAGTACTTGCCTCACATACACAGGGACATGGGTTCAAACCCCAGTGCCACACACACAACAAAATGTAGGAGCAACAAAAGCCAAATGAAGAACTAAATAAAACTGATTCCTTCTCTCTCTCTCTCTCACTGTCCCTCTCTCTCTTTAAAAAAAAGTAACTTGCACAGAAATATAGATATTTCTGGCAATTTTTAATACTATAGTTCATGCTTTTCTATACTTGAATATTTGACTTTGGAGAAACATTATATTCAACTTTTTACTTGCTATGCGATCCTAATTCAAAACTCAGCCTAGCACAGAACTGATCACACAGTTCAATTTACTAATTCACATTTTTTTTTTTTTAATAAGAGAGAGGGACAGTGAGAGAGACAGAGAAAGAGAAAAACAACTTTATTTAGTTTTTCACATGGCCTTCGTTGCTCCAACACTCAGTTGTGTACGTGGTGCTGGGGTTTGAACCCAGGTCCTCGTGCTTGCCAGGCAAGCACTGAAACCGCTGAGCCACCGCTCCAGCCCTCACATTTTTTTTTTTTTTTTAAGAGCAAGGAGGTAATTGTTTTCTTGGGTATGTTCACAACTGATGCTACTTAAACCTATTAGTCTCAGTCAGCAAACACTCATTGGTAAGGAACTAAAGCTAAATGCTGCTTAAGTCAAAAAGTATTTGGATGTAAGGGAAATCAGTGGTTAAATCTATTAGAAATTCTTAATAACGAAGCTGATGCTACTAAATGAGACTGGAAAAATTATTAAGAGCAACTTGGATATTGTTGTTAACATAGCTAGTGACTTCCTGGAACTTTTAAATACTCACCGGTGGCGGATAGGAAGTGCCTGGATCTAGTAAACTTACAGCTTCGTTCTGCATTGTATTTTGTTGCGTAATTGCATCTTCTCGCTTCCGCTCTTTCTGTCCTGCTTCGTCATCTTCATATTCATCTAAGCACTGAAAAAAGAATAATTTCCATTTTATTTCCACATATGATAGAATTATTATGTTTTGATAATATGTGAAAATGTTTTTGATAGCATTGAATCTTTATATATTCAGAAATTAGTTTACACTATATATTTTCAGATATATATATATATATATATATATATATATATAATTCTTATAAATTAAAGTCTTTGCATAAAACTGCTATCTCCACATTCACATGCCTGGCAACATATCTTCGCTCTAAGTTCTAATCACCAGTGACAAGGTTTCTTAAAGGGATGAGGCTCACTCGATCTTTAGTAATCATTCAACAAGTAAACTGTGTCTATCCCAAATAAGGCATTTTGCCAAAGGTGACAAAAGATACTTATAAACATGAAATGTATAGTCTAGTAAAGAAGATAAGACACATAAAGATAACTTAGTGATTACGGTCATTTTCTAATTATTACTCTCTAAGAGAACATAAAAGAATATTTTCACTGGGGGAATTAGGGAAGACTATAGAAAATCTTATAATTTAAAGATGGATGTAATTTGAAAGTACAGATATGGAAGAAAGAATTTCAGGTGGTTATGAACATCACAGTGAAAAAGCGTACAAAAATGTTGCCAAAAAGCTAAATGAAAACACCAGGAAATACCTCCCTCCAGCCTTTCCACATGAAACAATAGAAACAAATTTATCCATTATATTCATTATGCAATGGCTTCTCAGTCCTTTGCAACACATTCTAACCAATACACTAATCTAAATGGCTTTGTTAGACCAAAAAAGTAAAAAAAAAAAGTCTCTACCAGCACTGTTTACAAAGACACTAACAGTGACAAAGCACAGAGTGGCAGAGAAGACAAGACCTAACAACTGTGCTATTAGGAAGAAACAGAGGCTACTATGCAAACCAAGCCAGGTCACTGGAGTACCTAGGGAGAGAAGAATAACTTAGCAGAGGCAGCAGCAATTCAAAGACAAGTTCTACAATGAGGGATATGGAAGAAAAGATCTGTCTGAGGGCAATGGAAACAAACAAAAGAATGAAAAGGCCAATTCCTGAGAATGTTTAGGGTCTTCTTTTGAATGCTTGTATTGGTATAACCTGGCCTCCCTTATTACATCAGTCTCTGAGAAGTATGGCCTAGAGAAACAGTATGGGAATATTATGATACCGTGACTACTATTAGTGCTATATAAACTGCTCCTGACTCTAACCCAGGAGATTAGCATCACCAGATAACACACTAGCTTGCAGACAAGATGAGAACACAGCAACTAAGTAATTGAGGTGAGGACTAGAACAACATAAACTCTGGTCACCAAAAAGCATAAATAATAAATACCCTGAAAAGTCTATATTCTTCCCTACATAGCACAGAAAGATGTTAGAGTACTACAATTCCTTGGAATAAATATACAACACGATCAAAACTATTTTTGGTAAAAGAACCTGAGTACAGGAATTCAGAGTACAGATTAACAGGAACAGGTACCAAAAGTGGAAAGATGAGTTAAATGACATAGTAGGTAATTGGATACTACAGAAAATTATATATTCTAGGCAAAATATATATAACAAAAGAAATCTAATAAAGTACAAAAGTGTTAATCACTCCTGATTAGAAAAAGAATCTCTTAGTACTTTCCCTGCAACCCATCTACCCCTGTACACTAGGGATTAAGCCCAGGGCCTCACATATGCTAGGCAGATAATTTACCAAAAAGCTACATCTCCAGCTTCCTTTTATATTTTTATTTTGAGACAGGAACTTGCTAAGTTGCCCAGGTTGGCCTCCAAATTTGTGATTCTGCTGCCTTAGCCTCCCGAATAGCTGAGATTACAGGTGTAAACCACTGTGCCTGGTTCTCTTAAGACTTCAAGAAATTCTTAAACCAATGTTTGCTGACAAAATATCAACAATCAGCATCATTATGGAAATGCTTGGTGATAAAAATCAGGTAAGAGATATAACAGGTTTCAATATTAGAAGGGAAGAAAAATTACTATCACTTTGATGCTATGATTTTGTTAAAAAATAACTACAATATTTTAAAACATAGCTATTTCAGTAAGTATTCAAAAATAAATACCTTCCCAAAGTAACATTAATATACAGTACTGAAACAAGGGCTCAACCAGGTAATACACACTGTGAGCTAAGAAATAAAAGATCTGGGGAGGGGGATAAGATTTTATCTCTATTTTTCTACTTTGTAAAAGCAACCATTCCTCATTATCCAAGATCTGAACTGCAAAAATCCCTGACCATCGGAACTAACGTTAGAGTTTGATATTAAAATTCTAAGATTACAAAGCTATATACATACAATGTAAAAACTGAGGCAGCCACAAACTCCTTTAACACTGGGATGTGGTTTTATTTATCTCTGCTTCATTTCCTGAGATCCAGCCCCTCAACATTAACCCTCTGTCTGCTAATTCCCTCAACATAGCCTTTGAAAGCACATTAAAAAAAAAAAAAAGACAAAAATGAATAACTTGGTAAATGTTTGATAAATGGATGAATTATCAAGAGACAAATCAAGGAAATAGACTGTATACGCTAATTTAAAATTCTCAATGATCTTTCCCATGGCAACATTGATACTTGCTGACCTGAGAATCTATCAATCTCACATAGCATCTCTGCTGGGACAGTGTGTATCTTACATTCCAGACTGTTTTCACAATAGGGATTACTTGATAAATCACTTCCTTTCAAAGTTCAGCTAGCAACTAACAGCTCTTTTAGCCACAAATATCCTAAAAATCCTTAAGCTGTTTTAAGTAGTTGGGATAAATAAATACATCTGTAGTAACAAGCTGGTTGAAATAGTGAAAAACAGAAGAATTCCTGCAGCTGTTATACTTAAGGGCAGAAGTGGATATCTCCTCATACCTTTTTTCAATATACTACATTAAAGTAGATGTACCATCTTGTAACTACATATTAACTAATGAACACTGGGTTGTTTGCTTTTTGCTTTAAGAAAAAAATATTAGAAAGCTTTGTATACAGCTTTTTGCATATGTGCATTGTTTTTTCTGGACAGTGTCTTAGAAATAGAATTGCTTGCTCAAAGGGTAAATGAAAATGTTACTTTGGTAGATATTGCCAAATTCCACTCCATAGGGGTTGGACCATTTTGTAATTACTCCAGCATGATATAACCTGTTCTCCCAACACATTTTTTATACATAAAATATACTTTTTTAAAATTTTCTGGCAATATAATAAATGGGAAAAAAAGTATCTCTGTATAATTTAGCATCTTTTCCAATAGTTCAGACTCATGAACATTTCTTCTGAGAGCTACTGCTTCTTTCCTCATCCATTTTTCTATAGGTTTCTAAGTTATTTATATATTAAGGATAAATATATTAAAGTGACCTCTGATGCTATGATGCTGTCTAACAAGTGTAACTCAAGTCCCAGAGGAGAAGAGGGGAGGTAGAAAAAGCTGAAAAAAAAAAAAAAAGATCAAATTTTATCCAACTCTGATGAAAATTATAGACAGATTTAAGCTCAATAAACCTAAAATGGATAAGCATAAAAGAATTCATACACAAATCACTTTTTCAATTAATAAAGAAAAAGACTTAAAAGAAACAGAGGAATGGAAGCACACTATATATTAAAGTAGATAAGAATTAAAGCAGATTTATCAACAGAAACTATGCAAGCCAGAAGACAATGGAACAACTTTAAAGTCCTATGCTGAAAAAGAAATGTCTATCAAACAAGAAGTTTCAAAAATAAATGCAAAATAGACTTTTATAAATAACAACTGAGTAGTTTTTAAAAAGTTAAATGAAGTTTCTCACTAGAAGAAAATGATACTACATGGAAATTCAGAACCTTTCAGGGGACTGAAGAGCACCCTAAATGGTAAATACATTAATAAATATAAGAAATTGGGTTATTCCCCCTTATTTCTGGAAATTCCTTTGACACAATCAATTGTTTGGAGCCAAAATAATGATATTCTGTAAGAATTATAACACGGAAAAGTAAAAAGCAAGGTAAAGTACAAAGGCAGGATTCAAGAAACAGATGTTATAAGGCTCTTAACAGTATACGACAGTAGATGGTATGAGTTACTTATATAAACCCTAGAATGACCACTTAAAAAGACAATGAAAGAGGTATTTGATTAGCCTAATACTGAAGATAAAATGGAATTATTAAAAAAAAAATAACCTAAAAAACCTGACCCAAAATAGAGAAACAAAATAAGGGGGAGACAGGTTAAGCAGAAAACAAAAGCCAAGGTGAAATATTTAAACTGAACCTCAATAATTATATCAAATGCACATGACCTAACCATTTTAATTGAAAAGTAGATGTTATGAGACTAAATAATAAAATCAAGACCCAAATACACGCTGTCTACAAGAAACACACTTAAACATAAAGATACAAACAGGCTAAAAGAGAAAGGATGAAAAGAAGATATGATATTAAGACATTAACAAACACTGGAATAGCTACATCAAATCAGATTACAAAATAAGTAACAATACCAGAAATAGAAACATTTCATAATGATAAAGGTAGTCAATATTACGAAAATATACAGTTCTAAAAGATGCAAGTACTGAATAAAAGTGCTTCAGATTAAACGAAGCAAAAAAAAAAAAAAAGAACATTTTGAAGCATTTTGTGCCCGTAAATCTACTTTTTTTATTTTAATTTTTATTTTTGAACAACCATACAAATTTTTAACAAAATAATATAAAATGTGTATAGTTTCTGGATACTAGATTTAACCCCAGGAGTGCCCCCCCACCAATTACCCATCTTTATCCCTCCCTTCCCTTACCCACAATATCTCTAAAAAAGTATTAGGCTGTATAACATTACATCTTATCTGGATTTAACACATGATAATAGACCAACTTTCTGAATGGCCAAGATCTAGATCCAACCTCCACAGATGAGTGGAGACATTCTAACCTTGGTTCTCTGGGTTAAGCTGATTTTACTAAGCATAATTTCTTCCATAGCCATCCATTTACCTTCAAAGGCTGCAATATCATTGTTTCTAATTGCTGTGTAAAATTCCATGGTATAAATGTACCACAGTTTTTGGATCCATTCTTCCAGTGAGGGACATCTGGGTTGTTTCCATAGTCTAGCAATAGGAAATTGAGCTGCTATGAACATAGATGTTGCTGTGTCACTATAATGTTCTGATTCTAAATCCCCTGGAAAGATACCCAGGAGTGGAATAGCAGGGTCGTATGGTGGGCTCATTCCTAGTTTTTTGAGGATTCTCCACACTGCTTTCCAGAGGGGCTGTACCAGTCTGCAGCTCCACCAACAGTGTGTTAGTGTGCCTATCTCTCCACAGCCCCTCCAGCATCTATTATTGTTTATTTTCTTCATTTTTGCCATTCTGACTGGCGTAAGGTGATATCTTAATGTGGTTTTCATTTGCATTTCTCTGATTACAAGAGATTTAGTGCACTTTCTCATGTATTCATTGGATTGATCAATGTCCTCTGAAGAGAAGTTTCTATTTAGCTCTTTGGCCCATTTATTAATTGGGCTGTTAGTGTTTTTGGAGTTGAGATTTTTGAGGATTTTTTTAGATTCTGGATATGAGACCCCTGTCAGAGAATCATAGCCCATGATTCTCTCCATTTCCATAGTAAACCTCTTGACTCTTATGATTATTTCCTTGGCAGTGCAAAAGCTTTTTAGCTTCATGGCATCCCATTCACTGATTTCTGACTTTACTTCCTTCACTTTTGGAGACATGTTGAGAAAGTCTTTGCCTACTCCCAAATGCTGAAGTGTTGGACCTACTTTGTCTTCGATCAGTTGCAAGGTAGCTGGTTTAATTCCTAGCTACTTGATCCATTTGGATTTGATTCTTGTGCAAGGAGAAAGATAGGGGTCTAATTTCAACTTTCTGCAAGTGGCTGACCAAGTTTGTCCAGCACCATTTGTTGAAGAAGCTGTCACTCCTCCATGTGATATTTTGCCCCCCTTTGTCAAAACTCAGATGTTTAAAGATTTGAGGGTTTGTTTCAGGGTCTTCTATTCTATACCATTGGTCTTCTTTCCTATCTTGATGCCAGTACCATGCTGTCTTTGTTACTACGGCTCTATAGTATAGTTTTAAATCTGCTATGGCAAAACCACCTGTTTCATCTTTCTTGTTTAGCAGTGTTTTGGCAATTCTTGGTTTCTTATTTTTCCAAATGAATTTGAGAATTGCTTTTTTTATGTCTATAAAGAATGACATAGGTATCTTTATAGGGATAGCATTAAATCTATATAAAGCTTTCGGTAGAATGGCCATTTTTATCATATTAATTCTGCCTAATCAAGAGCATGGGACATCTTTCCATCTTCTTAGGTCGTCTTGGATTTTATTCTTCAATGACCGATAGTCTTCGTTGAAGAGATCTTTGATTTCCCTTGTAAGGTTAATTCCCAAGTATTTTATTTTTTTCGAAGCTATTTTGAAAGGGCCTGATTTCCTCTTCGGTCCTATTATTATTAGTGTATAGGAAGGCTATTGATTTATGAGTGTTGATCTTGTATCCTGCTACTTTGCTAAATCTATTTATGAGTTCAAGCAGTTTACTGATGGAGTTTTTTGGATCTTCCAGATACAGGATCATGTCATCAGCAAAAAGAGAGAGTTTGACTTCCTCTCTTCCTATTTTTATTCCTTTGATTTCTTTCTCTTGCCTAATTGCTCCAGCTAGGGTCTCAAGAACAATATTGAATAAAAGAGGAGAGAGCGGACAGCCTTGTCTTATTCCCGATTTTAGTGGAAATGCTTTCAGCTTTTCTCCATTTAGTATTATGCTAACTAAGGGTTTAGCATAATAGCCTTTATAAAGTTCAGAAATGGTCCTTTGAACCCCATCTTCTCTAGAATTTTGAACATAAAAGGGTGCTGGATTTTATCAAAGGCCTTTTCTGCATCCATTTAGATGATCATATGGTTCTTGTCCTTGATTCTGTTTAAGTGGTGAATTACGTTAATTGATTTGCGTATGTTGAACCACCCCTGTATTCCTGGGATAAAGCCCACTTGATCATGATGGATTATTTTCTTCATAAGTTTTTGAATATGGTTTGCTAGCACTTTATTAAGGATTTTTGCATCCAAGTTCATAAGGGATATTGGTCTGTAGTGTTCTTTACTTGATGTATCCTTGTCAGGTTTTGGTATCAGAGTTATGGTTGCTTCATAAAAAATGGATGGGAGCATTTCTTCCTTTTCAACTTCTTGAAATAACTTAATAAGGAGAGGTGTTAGTTCCTCCTCAAAAGTGTGGTAAAAATCAGCAGAGAAGCCATCAGGTCCTGGGCTTTTCTTCTTTGGTAGACTTTTAATTGCAATATGGATTTCAGTGCCTGTGATTGGGCTATTTAGGAATTCAATATCCTCCTGATTCAATTTAGGAACGTTGTATGTGTCAGGGAATTTATCCATTTCTTCCAAGTTATCTAATTTGGAGGAGTATAGGTTTTCAAAATATGATCTTATAATTTGTTGGATTTCCATGGGGTCAGGGACGATCTCTCCCTTTTCATTTGAGATTTTATTGATTTGCTTCATTTCTCTCCTTCTTTTGGTTAGATTCGCTAGGGGCCTATCTATCTTGTTTATTTTTTCAAAGTACCAGCTCTTTGTTTCATCAATTCTTTTTATTATTTTTTTGTTTTCAATTTCACTGATTTCAGCTCTGATCTTGATTATTTCCTGTCTTCTGCTGAATTTGGGGTTAGATTATTCTTCCTTTTGAAGAGCTTTGAGATGAAGCATAAACTTATTTATTTGGGATCTCTCTTCATTTTTAATGTGGGCACTCAGTGCTATGAATTTTCCCCTTAGGAAAGCTTTCATGCTGTCCCAGAGGTTACAATAAGTTGTGTCTTCATTTTCATATTCTTCCAAGAATTTTTGGATTACTTCTCTCACGTCTTCTTGGATCCATTCTTCATTTTAGGGTATTATTCAATCTCCATGAATATGTATGTTTTCTGTTATGATTATTGCTGTTGATTGCTAGGGTCATAGCATTGTGGTCTGAAAGGACACACAGGATGATGTCTACTTTTTTACATTTGCTGAGATTATCTTTATGAACCAGAATATGTTTGGAAAAGGATCCATGTGCTGCAGAGAAGAAGGTGTATTCTGTTAACGTGGGATGGAAAATTCTATATATATATCTATTAAGTCCATTTGGTTTATGGAGTTATTTAGGCTGGAGATTTCTTTATTGATTTTTTGTTTTGATGATCTGTCTAATGGTGACAGCGGAGTGTTGAAGTCTCCCAGTATTATTGTGTTGTGATCGAGTGGTTTGATGTCATGCAGTAATTTCTTCATGTAGTTGGGTGCATTGTTGTTTGGAGAGTAAACATTAACTATGGTTATTTCCTCTTGTTGAAGGGTTCCTTTTAGTATTAAGTAGTGGCCTTCTTTATCTCTTTTGATTGATTTATGTTTGAAATTTACTTTGTCAAATATAAGTATAGCGACACCGGCTTTTTTTCTTTGGCCGTAAGCATGGTAGATTTTTTTCTATCCTTTCACCCTTAATCTGTGGATGTCTTTGCCTGTTAGGTGAGTTTCTTGTAAGCAGCATATGGTTGGATGTTGTTTTTTGATCCAGTCTGCAAGTCTGTGTCTTTTGAGTGGTGCATTCAGAACATTCACATTCAGTGTTAAGATAGAAGTGCGTAATTGATTCATAGTCATTGTTTCTTATTTAGCTAGTTCTGTGGTTCGCTTGGTTAGTTCTTGCTGGGTGATAGTTTCACTGAATTTCTTCAGTTTGTGGGTTTAGGGTATCAATTGCTTGGTCTTCTGTCTGGAGTATTTCCTTTAGAATTCTTTGTAGGGCAGGTTTTCTGTTGATAAATTCTGCCAATTTTGTTTTATCATGGAAAGTTTTTATTTCTCCACCATATATGAAGCTCACTTTTGCTGGGTATAGAATTCTAGGCTGCATGTTGTGGTCACTTAGACGTTGAAAGATACTATTCCAAGACCATCTTGCTTCCAGCGTTTGGGTTGAAAAGTCACAGACAATTCTTATTGGCTTGCCTCTGAATGTGATTTGGCCTTTCTGCCTTGCTGCTTTTAATATAGTTTCCTTGGTATCTCTGTTGTACATTTTGAATATCATAGGTCTTGGTGAGTTTCTCTTTTGATTAGGCTTATTAGGTGTCCTGTAAGCTTCCTGGATGAGCATGTCAGATTCTATTTTTATGTGGGAAAAGTTTTCTTTCACGATCTCTTTGAGAATATTCCTCATACCACTGGTGTGTGTCTCAATTTCTTCCTGTATTCCAATTACGCTCAGATTGTTCCTTCTCATTTCATCCTAGACATTCTTGAAATACTGGTCGTGATCTCTTAATTGTTTTTCTTTTTTGGTATCGGTGAGCTCTAGCTTGATCAACCTGTCTTCATTATTGGAAGTTCTTTCTTCATTAGCAGAGGTTCTATTTTCTACTGAAGTTAGTCTATTACTGAATTCTTGCATGGTCCCTCTCACGTCACTGACTGCAGATTTGAGGTCTGTAACTTCCTTTTTGAGAGAATCTATTTCTTTAATGGTCGAGTCTTTTAATTCTTGAGTTTTCTCAGTTATTCCCTTCATCATCTCTTCTTTTAAGTCATTGTTCCTTTTTGTTATCAGCTCATTGATATATTGTTCTAGATTTTCATCCCAATGCCTGGCCATAGCCCCCTTACCAGGGGAGTTTTGGGATTGATGTGAACTTCTTCGAGTTTGATTCCTCATATCTGAAGAGATTCTTCTCTCTTATTTGCCAGGTGAACCCTATGTGGAAGCAATACGATTCGGTGGTTCTTTTTCCTGTCTTCTGCCTTAAGGATTAAGCTGTTGGCTTGGGAGATCTGTCCCAACCTTTACTTAAAATGGGGTTTTGTCAGGAGAGTTGATTTCAAAAGACTACTCCCTTTACTGTGAACTGTTTGTTACCCTTACAGAATTCCAACACCTCATGCACTAGTAGCAAATTGTCAATGTGTACAACCAAATCTTACAATAAACAGTAGTAAATTGGTTATTTAGCACAGATTATAATGGACTGTTGAATTCAGCCTATGTAACTACACTTAGTGATAATTCTTATTTTTGGCCCACCCGTATATTGCTATTACATATGACAGACTTCTAGAACAAATAAGTGTTATTCAGATTAACAATTGCAGCATTAATAGTTAAGCAGCCTTAATAATGGGTGGTTGAAGAGAGTTAAACAATTTGGAATGAGAAAGGGGGGTAATGCCAGTAAAATTAAGAGAAGAGTTATATAGACCAATTATATACAGTGAGAAAGTGGAGCAGGTAAAGAATTTGCTGAAGAAAGAAAAAGAAATTGCTCAGAGGAAAAAATTTGAAAAAAAGAAACAGGAAATTTAAAAAAAGATTTTACTAAATTTAAAATAAAGGAGAAAAGAAAGAAGTAGAAAAGAAAATACAAATCCAAAGGGAAGCTAGGATAGCTGCGGCCTAATGTAGGAAATGTAGGAAGGGTAAAAAATTTATTACTAAGATTTCGGTGATCATTAAAGGGAAGACGTTATCCCTGTGAATTATGTTTGTCAGGGATAAAATATTTCAAATACTATATGCACTGACTAGGATCCTTCTTCTCAAGAATGAGGACAAGGCTAGACAGGATGGATAAGAGGGAATAAGAGAGACGGTAAATGGGGAAAAAGAAAAAGAGAAAGCAACCTAAAAACAGTATATGATAATAGGAAGAAATATTATTGTTAATTTTTCCCCCTAAAAGAAAAGAAAAAAAATATGGAAGAATCGGGGTGATATCCACCCCAAGATGTTAACAAGGCAGGAAGAAAAAAACAGGTATAGTTTTTATATATCGGAGAACCAGTAAACTTTTCCAATTAATGCAATGGTCTACATCTAGAACATGCAATCAATAGTAGCAAAAAAAAAAAAAAATTCTTACTAGGCAACACTTGAAACTATAGATATTAAGAGTGTCTCTGGCCCTTAATGAAGTTAAGTTTCTTAATGAAACTTTGGAACTAAAACCAGTAAGGGAGTCTCTGGGACCTGTGGGAGGAGAAGTTCACTTTGCTTCCAGGTTTTGATATGAGTGTCACTCATCTGTGGTTATGTGATCTCACAAAGTGGACTGGCGTGTCTTCAGGTTCCTGGGATTTCTAGGAGGAGCTTCCAATGAAGAGGATTGATTCTGGAAAGCCCTGAAAAGTTTGGCGGCTCCTCAGGGGAGCTGCAGCCAAAGGGCTTAATGAGCAGGGACCCTGGCTGATTTCTATTCTCCCTCTGCTGGGAGAGGCATACACTGTCTCTTGAGTCAAAAGACCTGCTCCTCCTGGCGAGGAGGAGTGGACAGGGCAGGGAATTGCTCCCCCTTACTCCACAAACTGAAGACCTCCTAAGAAGGGTGGAGGCTGGGGCTGACCTAGACCTTCTTTTCCTGGAGGAGACTGAAGCCTGTGGCGATTTTCTGGTGAACTTATCCTAGGCTGCTCTAAAAAGCCAGAGAGAGCTGTCTCCTGCGGCTGGATGGCGGCCTGGCTTTCCCGCCGAGCTGCGAGTTCCGCTGGGCTCCTCAGCGTGGGATTCCCAGTACAGCTCGTCCCCCGCAGAGTGTGAGCTCGGCCGGTGGCTGCAGCTGCGCTCGCTGGCCCCATGTTGACCCGAAGTTGTTTTTATAAGGTACAGGACTGGAGCCCTGAGTGCCAGATCACTGGGTCAGATCAGCTCCAAGCAGCAGCCCCAGTCACTGTCGCCTCCAGCCCTCCCTCCGGTGGAATGTAATCCGAAACAAAAAAAAAGTCACATTTCTGCTTCTCTGGTGGGGTGGATAAATTCCCTTTTTTTTCTCCACGCTCTGTTCAGACGCCCTAGTTTGTTGGTCCACTCACTGCCGAATCAGCCGCGCGCCAGTGTCAGGTAAACAGAGACCGCTGTAGCGCTATATTTAAAGCACAGCGGCTTTTCTGTGGGGATGAGTTCACGGGCTACTTGACTCCTCCACCACTCCACTCTCTAGCCAGCCACGCGGCAGTGGCAGGTGAACAGAGACCACTGCAGTGCTATATTTAAAGCACAGCGGCTTTTCCATAGGGATGAGATCATGGGCTGCTAGCCTCCTCCCTCACTCTCAGGTGGCAGCTGCCGGCCTTGTCCAAGCCCGGACAGAAAAAAATAGAAAACCACTCGTTACTCCCAAGTCTCTGGTCCTCAAATCAACTGAACAAATTAGTACTGGGGTTTCAAGATGCTACTCCCTGCAAACGCACCTCAAAAATCTGGAAATGAACTGGGGATTTTCCGTCCAGATTCAGAGCTGCTGGGGGAAGGCATCTGTCTTCAAGTCGCCATCTTTCAGTCTCCAAATCTACTAACTTTTATAAAACTGATAAATTCCTTGAAAGATACAAGCTACCAAAAAGTAAAAGTAGAAACCTTGAATGGTTCTCTAATTGAGAAATTAAATTTGTTTAATAGCCTTTCCACAAAGAAAACTTTAAACCAATATGGTTTGGTAACTTCTATCAACATTTAAAAAATGCCATTTGTATAAAAATTATTCTAGAGGAAGAAATACTTCACAACTTAGAGGCCAGCATTAATATGACACCAAAAACAAAAAAAAATCTGAATAAAATAAGAATAGAACAATATATCTAACCAAAACAGACACAAGAATCTTTACAAAATTTTGATAAGTGCAAAAGACTGAGAAATGATAATCATGACTAAAATAGAATTTATCCCAATAAAGCATGGTTGGCTTACTGTTCAAGTAGCAGCACAATTTGCCATCTTTACAGAATAAAGGAGGAAAGGCATATATACAAAATCATTAATACATTAATAAAAAGCATGGTACAAACATACATCATCCTGATTAACAGCCTTAGAAAACCCATATGTAACATCACACCACGAAGTGAAAGAAATCCATCTTCTCCTTCAAGGTAATCAGGTTGGCTACTTACACCACTTCTTATTCTGACCACTTCTATGCAGTATCATCATCGTCAGTTCAAGTCAGTAGGAAAAGACAGGCATAAGAAATAAAAAATGCACATACTAAAAATGAAAAAAGTAAAACTTTTTTATGTATAGATGGCACTATCTTCTACCTAGTATATATGACAAATGAGTATGGCAAAATGACAAGATATAAAATAAATACAAAATCAATTATATTTGTATACACTGGCAAACAAAGAATTGAAAATTTAAAGAAATATCATTTAAAATATAGCCAAATTAACAAAAAATGCCATACCTTAACATTAAAAAACTACAAAATAGGGGCTGCAGTGGTGGCTCAGCAGTTTAAGCACTTGCCTGGCATCTGCAAGGACCTGAGTTCAAACCCCAGCACAACTAAGTGTTGGAGAAACAAAGGCCAGATGAAAAATAAATAAAACTGATACTTTTTCTCTCCCTTGTCGAGGACCATGTGGGGCTTTAAGAGCAAAGATGGCGCCTGGCTGAGAGCCAAAGGGCAGTGGCAGTTGCTACAGGGTTTCTAACGGCTGAGCTAAAGGGCAGTGGCAGTTGGTACAGGGTTTCTCCTTAACAACTACAGGGTTTCTCCTTAACAGCTGACATGTTCAACTGATCAGGCATTGGACGCTGTTTTCCATCTGTCTGCCTAGTAACAGGCATCCTATTGGCCACTTGTGGTGTAGCTTTATGTTGATTAGCTATTAGAATGTATAAAAGACACTGTTGATCTCCTTCCGGAGAGACCTCCAGGAGGAAGAAGAGAAGAAAGAATAAAGCTTTGCGTGCTGGACCCGCTTGTTTCCTCTTCTATTGTTGCCTCGCTGGTCGAGAGTGACACTCCCTCTTTCTTTTTTTTAAAACAAGCTACTACAAAATATTGATGAGAAAAATTAAAAAGACCTAAATAAGTGGAAAAATATGACATTGGCAGCTCAATAAAAAGAAAATAAATAACAAGTGTAAATGATCAAATATTTGAATAGATATTTCATCAAAGAAAATCTAAAAATGACAAATGAACACATAAATGAGGCTCAACATAATAAGTCATTATGGAAACATAAATTTTTTAATAAGTTATCACTATCTACCTACCAAAATGACTGAAAGTAAAGACTGACAATTCCAGGTATTGGTGAAAACTTGGAAAAACTGAAAATCTCACACACTGTTGGTAGGAACTGAAAATGGTATATCCACGTAGGTAAATACTTTGGCAGTTACTTATATATTTAAATATATGCTACCACATGACCCAGGAAATAAGCCCCTAGAGACTTACCAAGAAAAATGAGAATATGGCTACCCAAAACATACACAAAAATTCAGCTTCTTTCACAATGGCTAAAAACTGAAAACACAACAAATTTCCATCAACTAGTAAACATATAAACAAATAGGAGCACATCCAAGTAGCAGACTATTACTCAGCAACAAAATGAATGAGTCTCAAAAGCATTTGGCCAAAATGGTAACTATATATGATCCCATTTATATGAAATTCCAGGAAAAGCAAACTCATAATGACAGAAAACACATCAACAATTGCTAGGAGCTAAGTGTGAGGTTGGAGCGGGACTGATTGAAAAGGGACATAATGAAAATGTTTCATATCCTGCTTTTCACAGTGCTTTACCAATCTCTGTTCATCTGTCTAAATTCATCAAATTGCACTCTTAAAAACAGAATATTGCATGCAAATGACCTCAATTAATGACATAAAAAGGGAGGTGATGAACAAATAAAATAGGAACTTTAACACACACATAGACACACACACAACCTTAATCTGATCAAGTCTCTACATCTACCTATTAATGATAGGAAACAGAACAGAAGAACATATTAGACAACACCAAGCAGATACAATCACGAAAATTCAGATTGTGGAATGTTCTAAACATTAGTCAGAAAACAAAACACAACCAAAAAAAAAAAAAAAGAGAGCAAATACTTTTAGGCTTCTGGGCCACAAAAGGTCTGCTTTTTTTCAAGGAAATCCTTTAAAAACACAAAAACCACTCTTAGTTCTACATCATACAAAAAATAAGCCTCTGCTATACAAAATACACGGTCCAGTTTTTACCATTAATACATTGCAAGAGAAGGAAGTACAGGGAACCGAGAAAGGTACCCTATAAATTTAAAACTCAAAAGACATACGAATCAATAACAGTAGCAATATATTGACCTTGTTATATGGAAACTATTCAAGGAAATATTTTTAAAATCATGGTTTGAGAATCTGAGAAATGAATAGATAATCTGATCCAATAAAAGTACTATTTTTTAACTTTTTTAGGTGTAATAACATTGCTCTTTTGTTTTAAAAAGGTTTTTTTTAAAGACATATTAAAATATTTAAGAATGAATATTCTATCTGAAATTTGCTTCAAAATAGTGCAAGTGATAGGGTGGGTAGTGTGTGGAGTACAGATAAAACCGATCATGAGGTGATCATTGTTGAAGCTGAAGGACTGGCATATGGGTGACTCCATTATACCATTTTCATTTCTGTACATGTTCAAGAAGGCCATTAAAATTTTTAATTTTAATTTTCTAAATTCTGTTTCCTTCATAATCATCTGAAAAGTATGTATTAACAAGAACGTAGATCCTGGAATCAGAGACTTAAATTCAAACCCCAAGTCTGTTGCTTACAAGAAAATCTATTAATTAAAACTTTAAAGACTACAGGACACTGTTAAGCACTAACATCTAGTATTTCATGTAATTCTTACAAACCCTGAGAAAGTAAGTAACTTTAAAGGGTCTGAGGATTAAAATTAAGTAACAGACTTAAGAGTACAAAGTGAGTGGTGCAGCTAGAATTCCAACCTATCAGATTTAATGCTAAACCCTGAAACTCAATTTTCCAACAGCCAAGAGTGACCATGTGTCAATTATGAAAATGATGTACAAAGAGTATTTTTATAAAGAAAAAACCAGAATAGAAAATATTAGTGAACAGTTTTCAAAACTTTTGTTCAGATTATCTTGGGTGTGTACCAGGTCCCTTTGTAGAGTACAGAATCAGTAGGAGCAACAGTTTAAAATAAAGAATGGCTATTGGTTGATGACTGTTTTAGCTGGATGGCAGTTATGTAAGGGTAAATACAGTCTGCTTTTTTCTATACATTAATACTGTTATTTGTTTATTTTTAGATAGAATTTTAACTGATTTTATTTCCATGTTTAATTCAATCACTGACAGACCAAGTTTTCCTCAAGCTTCATTCATCACTGTACAGATTCTCCTTTCCATACTGTTCTGTACTTAATCTAACCTGACCCAATCCTGCATCCTTCTCTTCCTTCCAAAATCATTCCACTGTGCCCTCTGAAATTCCTGTTCTGTGATTAACATTTTGCTATCATCAGATGCAAAATAAAAACCTAAATGGCACTTTAAAATAGCCCCTTTCTGGGGCTGGAGCAGGGGCTCAGCGGATATGGTACTTGTCTGGCATATGCAAGTATGCGGGTTCAAACCCCAGCACCATGTACACAACTCAGAGTCTCAGCAACGAAAGCACATGAAAAACCAAATAACACTGATTGTCTTGTCTTTCTCTTTCTCACTCCCTGTCTCTTTAAAAAAAAAAAAAGAAGAAGAAGAAAGGAAGAAAGAAAGAAAAAGAAAAGAAATAGCCCCTTTCCCTGTAGCTCTCTCAACTGGAAGTTATTTGCTTTTTAATTCTCCTCATACTTGGGCACTGGTGGTAGGGTTAGTGTCTTCTCTGACTACCTCTCTGGAATAAGTCACTCTTTTGACAACAATGTTCTAGTTCAGTGATTCTTACTACATCAGGACCACTCCATAAAGCATTATAGAATTTTGTGGAGGAATTTTTAGTCATCTTGATGTCTGAGGGATCCTACTGGGTAATGAAGCAGGAGCCTGGAATGCTATATATCTTGCAATAAAAAAAAAAAGTTCCATTAAGGAAGAACTAATGGCTTGGGGTATAAATCAGGGATAGAGTGCTTGCCTAGCATGCACAAAGTCCTGGCTTCCATTCCCCACACAAAAAGAATGAAAGAACAACAGCAACAGAACAAAAGAAAGAGAATCTATATCCCATTCTATCGTAGAATGAACCAAATCGGCACACAAATGAAAAATGTATTCATAATTATCTGAGTTCAACCACTTACCTATAAAAACAAAAGAGAGAAATGCATAATTTTAAAATATACAAGATTTTTCCAGGAAGAGCTAACTAGCTAGCCTGTAAATTCAGGGAATGTAATAATAATAATTTGGTTTTTTTGTAATATTATTTTTAAAATTTCTTGCCATTTAGAAAATGTTATTAACAGCAAAACCATTCATGTTATTTGCATCAATAATGAAGCACATTTTTTCTGTCTAAAAAGTCTGAAAGCCTCTGCAGTTTTTATAGTTCTAAGACATTACCATAATTCTAATTTTGGCATCACCACAATACTTGATGCTCCCATTATAAAACATGGAGAGAGAAAGAGAGTGTGTACACATTAATTTTCTTTTCAATAAATATTTGCTAAACTAAGTAGGGGACTATGTGATATAATGACTGGATCAGATTGCAAAAAGCACTAAGGCTAAGCAGAAAGTGGGGTCTAAGTCCAAAATAAAAAGACACTAGCCAATCATGTAACTCCTTTAACAGATAAGACATAATATATACTGCTTTTGAAAGAATAGTATTACAGAAGTATGTGCATGCACACATGCAGTAAGCACTGAAATACACTTGATTTGGTACTCTTAAAGGAAGTAGTTTCCTACTACTAAGATTTCAATCATTATAGCTCCAAGATTTTTAATGTATCAAGAAATTTAAAGCCAGGCACAGTGGCACATGCCTATAATTCCACTAACTCCGGAGGCTGAAGCAGGAAGATCACAAGTTCAAAGCCAGCTTCAGCAATTTAGTGAAGGCCTAAGCAATTTAGCAAGACCCTTTCCCAAAATAAAATATAAAAAGGGCTGGAGCGATGGCTCAGCAGTTATGGTGCTTGCCCAGCAGGAGCAAGTACACAGGCTCAAACCCCAGCACCCACATACACAACTAAGTGTCAGAGCAACGAAAGCCATGTGAAAAATTAAAAAAAAAAAAGGGGTTGGGATATATACGACAGTGGTTGAGTGCCCCTGGGTTCAATCTGATAAAAAAAAAAAAAAGGAGAGAGAGAGAGAGAGAGAGAGAGAGAAATTTAACAAGTTCATAGACTGAAGCAATTTAAAAGGACTCTTTCATGGCAGTTTTTTCTTATCAATTTCATAATACAGAATTGCACAAACTCAGGGATTCAGGAAAAGCAATCAATAAAGCATTTACCTATTTTAAACATAATTTGTATTAACACATTTTAAAATGCTTCAATATATGGTGAAGAGTATATTACACAAGAACTTTTACTTTCATTATTTTGACAGCTTAAATTCTTTGACATACTATTTAGTTCTTTAAAGAATTCAGCTAGATATGGCTTCAATTCCTTTTTCTTTTCACGCTTGTTTTCCTTCACAAGTGATGAGTTACAAATAAATGCAATAATTCATTCATGAAAAAATTAACATTTTCTTCTATGTAAATGCCTCAATCGAAGTAACACGCTAATCATCTTAACATAAAGAATTTACATTAAGTTCCTTACATGTTTTAGTTTTTCAACAAATTTTTGTCAAGTATAAACACTATCCTTTTTAATTTAGCACTATGGAAAATAACAATTATAACAAAACTTACATGAACTGAAAATTTCATAGTGAAGTAAACTCAACTGCAATATGTGCAATAAATCATACATAGAACTGTGGTTCTAAAAGTCTTATGATTGCCAAATGCATGGAAAAGACAATCAAGTAAACAAATTTAGTGAAACTTTTAGGAATTAAAAAAAAATTACAGTTCCATGGAATGGGGGAGTCTATATTTGTGATCACACAATTACAAACCATGAAAGTGGATTAAGTGTCTCTGCTTTCCCAAATTAAAGTTGCCATAGCCATGAAAGGTCTTAAGGGGAGTTAGGATAGATTCCACTCCTTTCTTCAGCAATACCATGTCAATCCTATCAGTACTGCTGCTGATTTATCTGCCTTCTCCTCTGGTAATACCCTTTTCACTCTCCATTAGCTTTTATCTAGCATATAGCACTCTGTCAGCACTCAAACTTTACCTAGTTTTTCCTTACCTTTCATCCCTGTTCCTAAGACAAATTTTATTTTGAAATGATTAAAAAAATTCTTCCCAACAAAAAGAAAGCTGAAATAAGATCAAATAAATAAGTAATTTCTCCATGAAAAGAATTGGGCATATAAACGAATGAGCACTCAATTAGGCAGCTGGAAAAAAACTACTACATATCCATGATAAAAGTATTAAAAAACTGCTACATACACTCTCTCTCCCCTAAATCAGAAAATTTGGGAGTTAAGTAGAATGAATTAAAATAAATGAATTTTCAAAAGTAATTACTAAATATTCAGATTTACTTGTACATTTGCAACCCATTTGATTCATCACACTGAATTAGTTATGCTTTATAACAACTTACAAACATACTTCAGAGTATTTGATTCTATGGATTTAAAATAATAGCATTCTAGAAAAAAAAAATATCATTTGCAAAGAATCTGAAAATATATTCCTCCAAAAATAAGAAATGGGAAGAGACAGAATTTCATTCTTCTCCAATTTTTAATACACCCATGGTTAAAACTCCATATTATACTATCACACATAACTCAGCAATGGTTGGTATCCAACAATACAACCTCCCACTCAACAGTTCAAGTTCTCTAAATAGCAATATTCATGATTAGAAAGGCAACACTGTGTCATCTGTTACAACAAATTATAATAAACACTAATAATGCTCTTTTATTAAAGAAAATGGCATTTTTCCTAATTATAAAATCAATTCAAAAATATCACTTAGTCTAACCTATTATCAATGTGGTATAAATCTTCCTCCTTGAAAGATTTAACTTCTTAACTCAGATAATTGTGGGCATCCCGTTTTGAGGTGCACTTATATTACCCCATATTTGCAGCAAAATCTTTAGTAGCAGCTGAGTACAAACTGCGACTTCTGCATGATTTAATTATTTCTGTGTAAAGGGACACAATATAAATGGGCTTTCATAAAAACGTTTGTTATCTATCTCTAATTTTTACCACTTGTTAAATACGCTGCCAACTTTCATCCTGAACAGTTGAGCAAGGTTGTCTTGCCCTTACTTTTTTAAAAATAATGGTTTCATGGAGTTCTAATCAGCAGGATGCTCTTTTGAAAGATTTACTGGTTTTATGTTTTTCTTTATGTATTTTCATTTTCTTCACTGATGCCCTTTCCTTTGTCAATTTTCATTGCTTGTTCATTTTCTTAGTATTCCTAGAAGTTCTTTATATACATAATAAGGAAGGTAACTTCTATCACATATTGTGAATATCCTTTTTTAGTTTACCTTTCAATGCTCTGTAACTTTTCCTTTTGAGATTTTTTTGCAATTTTGCTAAGAAAAGGTTTCCCCCACTTCAAGGGGGAAATTATTTAATTCTATTTTTAACATAATTCACCTCGTATGTGTTGTATAATGAGGTTAGAACGTATTATAAGCATTTGTTCTAATCCAGAGCAGCAAAACTGGCAGTGGGTTGTGTGAAGAATGGCTCCTACTTTAGGAGTATAGGCACCCAACCCCTACCCCTAAATCCATCTCTTCACTATTATTTCCAAATGCTATCTTTAATATATATATTTTAAGAGAGGGACAGTGAGAAAAAGAGAGAAAGAGAGAATCGATTTTTTATTTAGTTTTTCACATGCCTTTTGTTGCTCCAAGACCTCATTGTGTACGTGGTACTGGGGTTTGAACTTGCGTACTTGCACATGCTGGGCAAGCGCCGTAACCGCTGAGCCACCGCTCCAACCCCTTTATTATATATTTTTGATGCTGGTTTGGTGAAGTCAGGTTTGAGAGTCCCCCAGAGATGAAGAATGAAACTGAGGGACACTGAGGCAAGCATAGTAAGGCAGACTTTGCTTTAAGAAAATAATAGGAAGCAAAGCGCAGGCAAAGGAGCAGACTCCCCAGAGTGGGAGACGGGGACAGAGCCCAAGAGGAAGTTAGGTTTGCCCTTTTTTGTAGGAAGTTCACCCTTCAATTGGTTATCCTGTTCCTTCCTCCAAACCTAGGACATGGGCGTGGGAAATTCTGGTTGTGTCCAGCCTTGGGTTTGTGCCTCAAGTCATCATTAGAAACAATGTGGCAGTTTGTTTAGCAAAAAGGAATGTCTGCATCTAGAGACACCTTGTTAGACTCTTTTTTTTTTTAAATGAAAGAGAAAGAGAAGCAATTTTTATTAGTTTTTCATGTGGCCTTCATTGTTCCAAGACAAAGAGAAAGGGACTGAGAGAGAAAGAGAAGCAATTTTTATTAGTTTTTCATGTGGCCTTCATTGCTCCAAGACAAAGAGAAAGGGACAGTGAGGGAGAGAGAAAGAGAAGCAATTTTTATTAGTTTTTCATGTGGCCTTCATCATGTGGCCTTCATTGCTCCGAGACTTCACTGTGTATGTGGTGCTGGGGTTTGAACTCACATACTTGCCTGCACATGCCAGGCAAGCACCATAAACACCGAGCCACCACTCCAGACCCTTCTTACTAGCATTGGATATGTCAAATTGATCTTAAAAGAAAAAGAACCAGTTTTTCCTTGATAGATTCAAACATTCTAACTACTCTGACTGCCTAACTTTCCCCCCGTCTTATTTTTATATATAGGTATGTTTTAGCTTTCTATTCTGTTCCACCTATATTAACACCCCCAAAGTATATTCTTTTCATCATTGTAAGTTAGTAGTATCTGGTAACATCTAGCAGTTCCCTTATTCATTTTTTTTAACTCTGTTACAGACTATTTCCGCCCAACATATTTTGACAGAATTCTTATTTTAGTACTTTTTAAATTATAAATTATAAATTATTTGGAAAAAAACTATTGATAACAAGCTAGCAGTTTGACTTTGTAAAATGGGGACCCCAGCAGTGTCTCAAGAGGCCAGTTGATGTATAGGTTGGCAATGAGGTGAAACCAAGGAAATAAAAGTTCATATGCAAATACGGTTAATTCTGCCTACACTAAGGAATGGCAAAAGTGGTAAGAATGATAGAAGTAACAAAATGACTTGCAATTTTCTTTAATATAATTAGAAAATTTAAGAGGAGAGAAAGGGGTGAAGTTTGTACATTTGAAATATTGATGGGATATACAAGATGAAAGGAAGGACCCAAGATACAAATGAAAAAGCAACCACGCCCATACTAATACTTCAGGAGAAGCTCTCAAGATGAATTTAAATATGTTAGACAATACAAACAAAATCTGAGAGTACAGACTGAGCACTCGCTATAGTTTCTCTGAGAAGAAACTGTGCCCCTCTGTGAAAATCATGGGTAAAAGTTTAGAGAGCATGAGATGACTTAGAATAATGTAATAAACATGAAAATGAGTAAAATAAAAATATATAAGAGAATTTCAAAGAAGTGTTGAAGGTCTAGCTCAGGAATAAAGAACTTCATGGTACTAAACTGTGATATTATCTGTTACTAGTGAAAAGTTTATTAATGGTGTAAGACAAATTCTAGGATGAAAACCTGCTCACTAAAAATTTTAGCAAGGTAATTATTTTTGTAATGAATGTGGAAGAAGGCCACCCCATATCCTTTAATTGTTCAAACAGGTGACTCAGAATGCATTTTAATTAGCAAAATATTAATTATGTAATTATTTCTGAATTGAACTTTGTTAGTGTCATTTTTCATCAATATCTGTTTTTCTCCATTATAATTTTTCTAAGTTAATAACTTTAAAAAGAAAGATTCTGAAATCACATTAGTTTTGGCTAAAAATTGTTTCCTCAGTTTTGTATTATAACCTTCTTATAGCATCTACCACCCTGGTCCTCAACTAAACAAACTTGTTTATATACTTTATGTTCGATAACATTAGGCCTGTTTATTAATAACAAAAATTTCTCAACATCAGCCTCACAAACAATGGTAGGAAAACAAACTAAGCACTGACACAGGTGAAAAGACTATCTTAGAAAGGAACTATCAGAACATGCAAATATGTAAAAACATACACCTATAGAAGCAATGACAGGAACTGCTGAAGAAAACAATAAACCTAATCTATATTTAGCTTTCAACTATTATCATATTTAAATAGTCTAGTATATACAACTTTTTTTTTTTTTTAGCTAATCCCACAATGCAGTGTAGTCCCATAATGGTTATTCTCAACTTCCTAGGTGTTTGGGCAATTTACTTAACCATATGATGCTTCAGTTTTTCTCTTCTGCTAGTGGAAATAATAGCAAAAACTATGCCCTGTAAAGTTGAAACGACTACAGGAAATATATACAAAAAGCTAAGAACATGACTAACATATAACACTTGGAGAATGTTATACTATTATGATTACTCTAACTCCCATTAAAGAACCACACTGATGTAAACACAAAAATGCTAATAACAAAACACAATATATATAAAAATGCTAACTTTTACTGGATAATTGCTAAGGACTAAGCATTATTCTAAGACCTTATGTGGATTATCTCATTTAATCTTCATAGGTGGGGACACTATTTTATTAATTTCTTTGGTTGATATTCTATCAATTGGAATCACAATCTACTTTTTTTGAGAGAGAGAGAGAGAGGGAGAAAATGAGCAAGAGGAAAGAGAAAATGAACTTTATTTATGTTTTCATCTGGACTTTGTTTCTGCAACACTTTGTTGTGTATGTGGTGCTGAGAGGTTACTAACCCGGTTCTCCTTACACATACCAAGCAAGCACTTCAACTGATGAGCCACCACTCCAGCCCTACCACATACTTCTTTGTTAATCTAGTCAAAGTATCCAATTCTTTCATGTAGTAGGCACTTTATGTATTGAATATAAACTTTATTTCAAATATAAATATCATTGTAATTTTTTAATTTCTTAATTTTCATCCTTTTTCCTTTTTTCTCCCTCTTTTATTTATTTTTTGGAAGGCAGGGTCTCACTATGTTGACCAGGCTGGTCTTGAACTCTTCGGTCCAAATAATTCTCTTGTCTTCGCCTCCCATGTTGCTGGAAATAAAGGTATACTCCAGCTCTAATTTTTTATAATATATTATGTCATAGTGTTGTCTTGTAACACCTTTTTACTTAACTAGTTTTATGATTCTCGAAGGTAAGGACCTGATACAGTATTGTTTCTGGATCCTTAGTCTCTAGCCGGTAATAGCTACAAAAGAGGGATCTTAAAGATATAAATGGATATTCCATAATATATTTCCTAAGATCCTTCTATAAAAATCGTAAGCAATATTAACAAAACTTACTCACTTATTTATTCATTCCTTCTGCTTCAAAATACAATTTAAAAGATACACACACACACACACACACACACACACACACAAATAACTTCTTGCATCTGCTTCCATCTTGTTCTAGTCAATTTTATTATAGATTCTAATAAACAGGATTTTCAAGAACTCTCATACACAGCATACCTTAAAAAACATTCTACAAATGTAGCAAAGTCACATTTTTTCAGCACTGAGCAAGCAAAACTTCCCTATTTCTTAATATGGGTCATCATTAATTTCAAAACCACTCAATAACAAAAAGTAATGATTAATAAATTCAGAGTGACTGAAATTAAATTTGATCTAAAAGGAAGGACCCTGAAACTTTTAAAATGTTATCTTACTAGTTTTTGTAGGGATATTTGTTCATAAAAATATTCAGATTTTGCATAGTCAAATCACCACAAATCACCAAGCTAGAGGTGGGTAAGTAGAAAAGGGTAAGACTGTAGAAAACAACCTACTACATACTGAGACTTCCCCAACCCACTATACTTTTTCTGAGAATTCAGAAACATTTGGATAAGTGCACTGATAGAATAATTTGTATACATACTTGAATAAAAGGAATGATAGCACTGAATCCTTTGGAGCTTAGTGATTATCCTGGAATCACTTTTATACTTAGAGAAACAAAATCAAATAACTTCTGCCTCCTCTAGATAAAATTTTTAAGAGAACAGCACCATTTGGTGAATGCTGCTAAAATGAAATTACTAAATAAGAGAAGATTATAAGAAAAGGGATTCCAAAGAAGAATGGATTAAGTCATTATTAGATCTTTGGAGCACAAAGATCTGCACTCAGATTATACCGTTTTGGTTTAAGGTCTGTTTACTCAATTGGCTCATCATTGGCCTCTGCCCCTCCATCCCACCACCACCCTTAGGAAGATTCATTCATCATAGGGGAACATGCCCTTACCAAGAACCTTTATATTCTTGTTTAACTCTCCATGCACCCTGAGCTTCTATGCAAGTCCTCTCTTTCATATTCATGTGAAAATAATTTGAACTTTTCATAAAGATTATCTATACTAATATATACTCCCCCTCTTTTTTAATACTGGAGATTGTACACAAGAGAGCTTAACCATTGAGCAACAATCCTCAGCCCCCCCCCCTTTTTTAAGGAGAAAGTTAAAGTGTGAGCAAGAATCAATTTTATTTCAGTTTTTCATGTGCCTTTTATTGCTCCGACACTTTGTTGCATACACGGTACTGAGGTTCATCCTCTCACATGCCAGATAAGAGCGGAACTGCTGAGCTAGCTCTCCAGCCCCTCCCCCAGACTCTTTTATTTTTTATTTTTAGAAAGGGTCTTGCTATGTTGCTGAGGCTCAACTTGCAACTCTACATATCAACAGCCTTGTTATGGAGGCATTGCTATGGTCCCCATTTTACAAGGTCAAACTGCTAGCTTGTTATCACTAGTTTTTTTCCAAATGATTTATAATTAATTTAAAAGTATTAAAATAAGAATTCTATCAGAATATGTTGGGCGGAAATAGTTAACAGTTAAAAAAAATGAATTAGGGAACTGTTAGATGTTACCAGATACTATTAACAATAATTATAAAAAGAATATACTTTGGGGGTGTTAGTATAGGTGGAAGAGAATAGAAAGCTAAAACATACCCATATATAAAAATATATAATAAAGATAGCATTTGGAAATAATAGTGAAGAGATGGATTGAGGGGGTGGGGGTTGGGTGCCTGAATTCCTGTAAGAGTCATTCTTCACACAACCCACTGCCAGTTTTGCTGCTCTGGATTATTCTGTGTACGTGGCTAGAAAAAATGTTTACAATACATTCTAACCTCACTACACAACAAATATGAGGTAAATTATGTTAAAATAGAATTAAAAATGTTCATTATATCTTGAAGCAAGGGAAACCTTTTCTTAGCAAAATCGCAGAAAAATCTCAAAAGTTTTGAAAGGTAAACTAAAAAAGGATATTCACAATATGTGATAGAAGTTACCTTATTATATACATAAAGAGCTTCTAGGAATACTAAGAACTGAACAAGCAATGAAAATCGACAAGAGGAAAGGGCATCAGAGAAGAAAACGAAATTTAAGTTCTGTGGGGTATTTTGTATGTTGGTTTTAACTAAAACTGGTCTTGAATGTAATCTAGCACATAGCACAGAGGGTGGCACACTACAGGTATTTATGATCTATTAGACCAATGAATGAACATCTTTACCAGTAAAATAACCTCCTTTAGCCTAGCTTGTCCCCAACTCATGAAGCAAAGGACTGCTCATTTTCTTTCTACCGCACAGTCCTAGTCCTAAATCCTCGACTTAACTCTTATCTCTCCAACCCAAGACTCCAGGGTTCAGTCCTATTTATTCTATCTCCTCTCTCTGGCCTACAATCACACTGTGACCGAAGTAAACAATTCAACCAAGAAGACTAAGAGTGATTCTGTCTCCTTTAGCTCTTTAATAGTCTAGACACATACATCTCCAACATACAGAAGATCTGGGAGAAAGCTGGTTGGATGGAAGCACAGAGATGCAAAACAAAAGATATCAATCCTGGAAGTTGGACAAGTAGGGATCTTGGATGAGAGCATGCAAGCATATATATACATCTGTACACCTGGAAGTCCGAGATGAGAGGGAATAACTAAATCATATATTCTATTAAATTGGCATTAACTAGATAATTGAAGAATGTGGAAAGAGAACTAAACATTTAATCCTAATTTTTATCAAATTATCATACAACACTCATCATTAAACACTGACTTCGTTTTACCTTAAATTTTAATAGATCTATTTGTAAGAGTGTTAGGTTTTGTTGAATATACAGAAAGGTAATTATTTTTTAAATTTTAGATAAAACACTACTTATATCAACTTAAAATATAGTAATAATAATTAATAACAGCAGTAGCTAACAACTATATCATACTTCTGTGCCAGGCACTGCTATAAGAGCTTTCAAGAGCATAGTTTTAACTTTCATAACAACCCTAAAAGATAGTTACAATCATTATCCCTACTTTATAGGTTCAGAAATAGCTAAGCAACTTCCCTAAGGTTACACAAGTAATGAATGATGGAACCATAATTTGAACTCAAGAATCTGGCTGAAAAGTCAACATTCTAATCACTAAGACATGCTTATAATTTCACAAAAATTGGTTTAAATGTTCTCTACCTTTGGTGATATAAAACAAGGTCTCAAATACAACAGATATATAATTTCATTATACTAAAAATGAACAAGAATATAACAAAGTCAATAAAATACAGTTACTTATGAAAGACCCCTCAATATACAATTGTTTAATAATAAATGAGACCAAGAACAAGGAAGAAAAAAAAAACTCTTTTCCTGAAATCTGCTGGATTATTCCAGGAATCTATATATTTGGAAGAAATCAAGAACTTAAAAATACCTTAAAGTCAGGCCAACATCATACTAAATGGAGAAAAACTGAAAGCATGTCCACTAAATTCAGTAACAAGACAAGGCTGTCCACCCTATTTAAAACAGTCCTTAAAACATTAGCCAGAACAATCAGGCAAGAAAAGGAAACATAGGAAAAGAAATCTAACTATCTCCTTGCTGATGATATGATCTTACATCTAAAAGATCAAAAAAACTCCACCAGAAGACTTCTACAGCTTATAAATGAATTAAGCAAAATAGCAGGATGCAAGATCAAGACACACAAATCAATAGCTCTCCTATACTCCAACAGTGATTCAGATGAGGAAGAAATCAGAAAAATCATTCCATTCATAATAACCTAAAAATAAAAATTAAATATTCAGTAATTAATCTAATCAAAGAGGTGAAAGAACTCTGCAATGAAAACTATAGAACATCAAAAAAAAATAAAAAACAAACTGAAGAAGACCTCAGAAGGAGAAAGATATCCTATGTTCTTGGATAGGCAAATTTGACATTGTCAAAATGGCCATACTACCATATGCAATGTAAAGATTCAATGCAATCCCCATCAAAATACCAATGACATTCTTCACAAATTTAGAAAAAAACAATCCTTAAATTCATTTGGAAAAATAAGAGACCCAAATTAGCCAAAGCAATACTAAGAAAAGCGAAGCAGGAGGTATCATAAAACCTCTTCTGAAATTATACTACAGAGTTGTTGTAACAAAAACATCATGGTATTAATATCAAAATAGACATGAAGACCAATGAAATATAAGAAAAGACACAGAGACAAATCAACAAACTTATAACTGTCTGATATTTGACAAAGGTGGCAAAAATATACCTTGGAGACCCTTTTCAACAAATGGTACTGGGAAAACTGGATAGTTGTATACAGAAAATTAAAATTAGATCCTTATCATTTTACCCTGCACAAAACTCAAATCAAAATGGATCAAAGACTTAGGAATTAGACCAGAAACCTTAAACAACTGCTAGGAAAAAACAGAGTCAAAACTCTGTCACATAGCTGCTAGCACCAACTTCCTTAACAAGACCCCCAAAGTACAAGAAATAAAACCAAGAATCAGTAAGTGGGATGCCATTAAACTAACCTTCTGCACAGCTAAGGAAATGATTAAGACTATAAAGAGAAAGCAAATAGAATGGGAGAAAATCTTGGCCAGCTACCCTACCTCGCTGATGGGGGATTAATATCCAAAATACACAAAAAACTTATACCAAAATAAATAAATAACCTAATCAACAAATGGGCAAAAGAACTAAACATAGATTTCTTGATAGAAGAAACACAAATGGCCAATAAGAATATGAAAAAAATGTTCACCAATCTCTAGCAATAAGAGAAATGCAAATCCAAACTAAGATTTTATCTTATTCCAGTTAGAATGGCAAAGACAAGATTAGGAACAATAATAAATGCTGCAAGGCTACGGGAAGAAAGGAACACTTCTTCATTGTTGGTGAGACAGTAGTCTAGTTCAACCATTCTAGAAAGCAGTATGGAGATTCCTCAAAAAACTAGGGATGGAATCACTACATGACCCAGCCACTCCTGGGGATCTTCCCAAAGGACCTAAAATCAGTATTCCACAGTGATATAGTCACAGCAGCACAAATGCAAAGTAGCTACAGTATGGAATTAACCCAGATGCCCATCATTAGATGAGTGGATAAAAAATTGTAGTATGTTCATACAATGGAGTTCTATTCAGATATTGGAATGAATGAAATTATGAGATTTGCTAGCAAATGGATGGAAATGGAGAACATCATGCTAAGTGAAATTAACCAAACTCAGAAACTCAAAAGTCTTCTCTCATTTGTAAGCTAGAGTAAAATAAATGGGGAGGAAGGGATCAGGATTTATTTTTTAAAAATTCAAAAAAATTAATAGAAGAACTTAAAGTCTAGTGCCGTAGAGAAAGAAGAAGGGGAAAGGGGAAGAAAGACAGTAGGGGGGAAAGGGAGGGATATAGAAAGAAGGAAAAAATATATTTTGCACCTCTAGAAAAACAAAATAATTCCCACACAATCAATAAAAAGAGGAACAGTTAAAAAAAAAATTCAATGAGGGATCAGCAGAAGGGACCAGGGGATGAGAGGAAAGGAGTGCTGGGTGATACTGGTCAAATTATATTGTTATGTTGTTTGCATGTATGAATATGTAACAACAAATCCCATCAACAGGTACAACTTTAATAAAAATAAATAAATAAATAAATAAATCCTAAAAAGAAAAAAAATGCACCATAAGACTGGGGTTTAAATTGTGGTTGAAGAAAATTTAAGATCAATTAGTAAAATTTGTTTATATCCCTACAATAAGATATATGTAACAGTTTGCCATTGCTGCCATAAAAAAAAAATCATAAATTTTGTGAGTTAAACCACAAAGATTTTTTTTCTCATAGTTCTAGAGACTACTAGGTGTGGTTTCTCCTGTGCTTCTCTCCTCAGCTTACAGACGGTCACCTTCTTGTATCAATCTCACATGGCCTTTTCTGTGTGGATACATCTGGTTTGTGTGTGTGCATGTTCCCACCCAGTCCTGGAATATAAAATTTCATATTATACCAAGTTACTGTTAATAGTAATACCTGTAACATCAACAACGCAAAAGAAAACAAAAGATTAGTACTTCAACTGAAATGAAAATAAATAACTGCACAAATTTTTAAAAATTATTAATGGCTAAACAAAGTATCACTATTTTTTTTTTTTTTGGTTCTGGCTACACTAGAATCAATTCACATTTTGCATTACAAAGACAAATTTTATTTCAAGCAATTTTCATATAATACTCTCTACAGTACTTAAGAATAAGATTCACTGTGTATCTTTGACTCTCTAGTACTTTCCAAAATTATCAGTTTAGTACTTGCTCAATTAATATCAGAGGGAGGAAAGGAAAGAGGAGATAAGTGAGGAAAATAAGAGAAAGAAGAAGAAAGTTAGATATTTATCAATTTAGGGTACAACACTCTTAACTCTTACTTGCAGATTATCTGAACCAAAACACTTAAAGGTATGAAAATACATAGAAGTTTAAGGTCTAACATAAACTTTGGTTGTATCCTGACTTCATACCACAGTTCATAAAAATAGAAAGCAAGAAAACCTTCTGAATAAAATAATCCAGCTTCCCCTGAATGAGCATGTAAATTTAAAAGGAGAAAGAGATTTAATTTTAAAGACCTTTCAAAGCTTATGAGGCCTACATAATTGCCAAGAAGTAGGTTGGTGCTGAGGATTGAACCCAGATCCTCACCATGCTAAGTACTTGCTCTATAATGGAGCTACACTCCTAGCCCTAAGTGTTGTGAAGCCAGTGAATTCTATTTGAACATTTTTTTAAAAAGTTAATCTCCCCCACAAAAAGCCTTCAAAGAACAGAATTTACATATAATATCTGCTCTAAACCCTGCATATTCAGAAACCCAGTCAGCCCAGAGGGTTTATTTACACCTGTCTACAAAGGGAAAAGTAGAAGCAGAATAAAGCAGAATAAAGTAAAGCGGTATTCTTAAATGATGACCTACTATTTTTCAATGATCAAGGAAATCAAAATTTTACATAAAAAAAATAAAGCAGTATCTAAAAGCTTTGCTAGTGTCTTAACCATGTGAAAAACTATTTTAATGCCAATGGACTGAGTAACAGCTACATGAACAAACATTTTGGCCTTTCGAGTCTATGCCTTTTTATAAATTCAGACAATTTAGTATGGAGTAAATGGTAAGGCAACAGTACTGCTTTACTGATTCAGATGTGTCAAATTAAACATTAACATACAACTATTTAGAAGGCAAAACATTCCTTCAGTACAATGTGCTTATTAAGTGGTTTTGCTTCTTTGTAACTGAAATTTAATATTTGTTTAAATTGCTCAAATGACCTAACATTGGATTTTAGAGTTTCCAAAGTTCCTAATCTCATATCAGAAGGGTAGAACTGGACTTTTACAATGAGAAAACAAAATGTCTATAGGAAAAAAGTGAATTTTGTCTTACTGAAAAAATGTTCTTGTACAGTATTCTTTCAAAATCTTTTAAAGAATGATAATAATATGCCTTTCCCATGACATAGCTGAGATCAAATTATATGCCTAACAGTTACAATCATGAAGTATTCATTTACATACCTTCCTTCACTGTTCAGAATACATTTATTGTTGACCAAAATCACTTAAGTGCAAGATTTAAATGGGACACTAGATAACAAAAAATTCCATTTCTTATTTCTCAATGGAGGGAGTCTAAAAAGCCCATAAACGTATGAGAAAATGTTCTACATCACTAGCAATCAGAGAAATGCAAATCAAAACTTCACTGAGATTCCACCTCACTCATGCCAGAGTGGCAAAAATGAAGAATAAAAACAATAACAGATGCTGGAGGGGCTGTGGGAAGAGAGGAACACTGTCACATTGCTGGTGGGATTGTAAATTGGTTCAGCCACTCTGGGAAACACCATGGAGACTCCTCAAAAAAACTAGGGCTGGAACCACCTTATGACCCAGCTATCCCACTCCTGAGTATTTTCCCAAAAGAGAATCAGCATATTATAGAGATATGGCTTCATCAATGTTTATAGCAGCTCAATTTACTACAGCTAAACTATGGAACCAACTCAGATGCCCCTCAGTGGACGAGTGGATTCAAAAACTGTGGTGTATATATACAATGGAATCTACTCGGCTTTTGGAGAAAATGATACCATGGCATTTGCAGCCAAATAGAAGGAGATGGAAAAAATTATGCTAAGTGAAATATCCTGAACTCAAGAGACTCAAGGGTTGAATGTTTTCTCTCATTTGTAGAAGCTAGAATACAATCGGAAACAGAAGGACAGATGGCTAAGCTAATAATAACCTCAACATGAATGAATTTTTACAAGAGCAGGGGGAACCTTGCCTTTCATGCTGGGGGATGAAGGAAGGGTGGCAGGGAGTGGGGGAGGGAACAGGAAGGATATCAAGGAGGCTGGAGGGAGTATGGGGTATCAACCCAGTGGGGAACCATAGACTTCCATGAGAAGTCCAATTAACATGGGGGTTAAGTAGGGGGAAACATGAAATCGAGGGGAACCCAAGGGGAGAGAGCATGGAATGGCATCAGCCTTAGCTTGCTCTGTCATTATACATTTGTTCTTGATTGTATGACAATGATTCTCTCCTAAATGTAAGACTATCTTGAACAAATAAAAAATGAAAAAAAATCATTTCTTTATACCTCAGTTGTTTTCCTATTCCCTTTATCAAATAACTGTTATATAGTGCCTTTTTCCAGAAAGATGTTTAAAAACTTGTTTATGTTAATGATTACCTTTAAAAAAAAATCTGAAAGCAAAAATGGGAAGCTCTGTGTATTAACTTTGCTTACAATATTATTTACAATTAAAAGACTAAAAAGCCAAGGGAAAGAAAAGATACCTGAGGTCTAAACTGATATTAGGGTTTAAAATTCCCTTACATTCCAAATAGAATCTAAATAATAGCAACAAACTCAGGATTCTCAAAAGATAGTTTAAATTTCTAAGGGAAATGGCAACTTTAGATATTTGTGGAACACTGCTTGAAGCGGTTAGCTCAAGGATGTTCACAATTTCAAATGAGATACTGTTATATTCCCTTCCATGCCATCACATCTTTCCAAAACTGAGTTTCTGTAATTAAACAACAACAACAAATCAATATGGAATGGGAAATGAGAGGAAAGTTTCCAATCTGATACCAAAGTTTAGGAAAGCGTACACTTTCAAGGAAAGGTACCAGGGAATAGGAGGCAGGGAGTGGAAGGGAGATGGAGGAAGTACTGGGGAATGATACTGGCCAAATTATTATGTTATACTGTGTGCATGTACGAATATATAACAACAAATCCCACCATTATGTACAACTATAATGCACCAATTTAAAAATGTGGAAAAAAAATTGTACATTGCCCAAGAGATATACAAATCCCATTAGAAAGAAAGTTTGGTTACTAAAAAATATAATAAAAATATTGCTTCAAAAATTTGAAGAATTAATATATATTATTTACTCAAATGACTACTAAGTTATTAGGATATAAGTACTTGTTTGGACCTTACTAAATAAATTAAACTATAGTCATGGATTACAAACAACCTTGCAGTAAAGGATCAACTTCATATACTATAGCAGTTAAGATCAGAATGGAGCTTAAAAATTCCTATTACATGTGACATTGGTTCTCACAGTAATGCCATAGCTATCATAACATCATAGAAAAATGCATTACTCAGGTGCTTGCGGTAATGGTAGAGTAAGCAAACCTACTATACTATCAGTAGTATAATAGTACTGTATGTACAATTATGTATAGTACATAATACTTGATGACGATAATAAACTATGCTACTGGTTTATGTATTTACTGTACTGTAATTTTTATCACTCTCTTATACTATATTTCTTCTTCTTAGATTTTACTATAAAACAGCAGCATGCTGTGTTACACCAGCAGCAGTCTCATACATCTCATGTTTCCCTAAGTCATCTGATTGTATCCAGAGGCCATGTTGAGTGATTGACCTATTCCATTCAGGTTTATGTATGTACCTTCTATCGCATTCACAAAAAGATAAAATCACATAATTATGAATTTTTAAGAATGTATTCCCATTGTTTAAGTGCTATATGACTATATTTCATTCATGTTTTTTAGAACTAAGGGCATAGAGAGAAAATTACTGGTTCATTAAGAGTATGATGAGTTGAGAAAGTCTGGGAACTTTTGGTTATGGTATAAACTGAAATGCAAGTGCTGCTATAACTAAACTCAGGGAAACAATTACTGACTACTTTAGCATATATTATGATCAAAAAGCCATTAGATCTGAGTGAAGGCTATTATTACCTATATGCAAATGTCTGAAGTCGCACCTTTTAAAAGAATATTTTCCACTGGCTCCCATCTTATCTTAACTAAAGTCCAGCCCTGGCCTAAAAAGTCCAGTTCCTCTGCAACTCTCTCCAGGAAAAAATACTTTGCCCTATATCATCTTCCTCTTTTGGCACCTAGGTAAAACATTTAGTGTTCTTAAGAAATAGTCCAAAACTCTTCAACAAATTAACACAGGTCCTGGTAACAACAAATAGTCTATCAATATTAACATTATTGATAATATACAGAACTTTTCCAAACGATTTTCAGAGCTATTAGTTTCCAATTATTATATTGTTTCTTTACATAATGTGAAGGCCCAATGAGAGCTCTGGTTATAGCAATTCACAGGATGGTTATGGCAATTCAGTAGATAAAGTGCAGGATCTCAAATACAAGTGGGCTGGAGTCAAATTCTGCCACCCTGTAACCTTAGGCAACTTCCTTAAACTCTAGAGTCTCAGTCTCTTCGACATAAAAAGGATCATTTTTATGTAACTGCAGGTTTATTTGATATTCAAGTGAAATTATGCTGAGCAATTCATAAAATGTTACTTGTTATACAAGGAACCTAATGGATACATCATTTATTTAAAATATTTATATAAGAGACAACATATTAGCCAACATAGAGCAGTAAGACAGGAATACTCCTTTCTCACAGATTTAAGATTGTAGTGGGGAAAATGATATATTTAATCTCAGTTCCCCTCCACTAAAATGACAATGAAGATATTTTTAAAAGTTACTGACACAGGCTAGAGCAGTTGCTCAGTGATTACAGCGCATGCCTGGCATGCACAAGGACCCGGGTTCAATCCCCAGCACCACTTACACAACTAAGTGTCAGAAAAACAGAACCCAGATGAAAAACTAATTAAACTTGATTCTCTCTTTCTCTCTCACTCTCTTAAAAAAAAAAAAAAAAGTTACACTTAACAAAAAAATCTTAGGCAACAGAATGAAAGATGACAACTAAATTTTAGAATACAGAAACCAGCCAAGGAAGTGACACATGCGTAACTTGCAGGTACTAAAGAGGCTAAGGCTTAGAGATCACAAGTTCACAAGACCCTGTCTCAAATACATACAGAGAGACAGACACATATAAAATTTTCAAAAGAAAAAAATATTAAAAGCAGACTGGACAACTGCTGATTTAGCAGAAGCAGAGAACACTGAATTTACATACCAACTAAAAAAGGATGAGTATACCATATATATTATACACATGCACACCCCCCCACACAGCTTTAGAGAAAAGGATTAGGAACTAAAGTTATCAGAGGCCCCTAAAGACAAAGGGGACAGGAGGGGTGGGCAAAAGCCCACAGGAATGGCGAAAAGTCTATGTAGGACAAAAGGACACCCTCATTCCCTAATTTTCCCATTCCTAGGAAGACGGTTTATTCTATGCAGATACTGAACCACAGAGCCACCTGATTCTAAGATACCTGCAGCAGTTAAGGGTAGAAGTAAGGAACAAACTATGTAAGAAAAAAGTAAGAAAGTCTACACACAAAATAATGGCATTTCTCATCCCCTTTCTCCACGTGGATATCAAAACATTAAAATGAAAAGTATATAACAGATCAATAGACTGTAATTTCAAATTTGTTGGATTTACTGTATACAACAAGTATATTTACAATGGTTCCTTGTCCACCCAAAAGCCACATTCCATCATCGAAGAAAAATTTTATAGAGAAATAGTTCCAATTTTATACAGAAAAAGAAAAAAAAAGAGGGAATTATTTAGAGACTAGATGATCATCCTTTATATAATGAATAAACATGCTTTATGTAATGAAAAAAGAGAATTCAATCTAATTTTAGATAGTAGACAAGATGGTAATGTAGTTGTTTTAACATGCATATGAACTAAATATAGTTCATATACTAAATCTGTAATTTCACAGATATTACTTAGCTAAGGCTAAGTTTAAAACCTACTAAGTAAATATCAAAACTTAGGCACTCTGTTAGACAAATGACTAAACTAGTAGGCATGCTACTGCAGAAACAATTACTAAATTGGATAGTAAAGCTAAGGCTAGGTAAACTAGAACTCCAACAAACTTCAAGGATCCCTTCAAATGGAATTCTAGAAACTTTAAAAAATAGCTATACTTGGGCTGGAGAGGTAGAACACTTGCCTGGCATGTCCATGGACCAGAGATAGATCCCCAGCACCACATACACAACCAAGTGGAGGAAAACAAAAACCAGATGAAAAAAATAATAAAAATAACGACTTTCTATTTCTCTCTCTCAAAAAAAAAAGTACATATACCTTTTTTTTTCCTTAAGAGAGAGGAGGAGAGTGAGATAGAAAGAATCAATTTTATTTTTTCATCTGGCCTTTGTTTCTCTGACACTTAGTTGTGCGTGTGGTGCTATTGTTTGAACCCAGGTCCTTAGCTCTCTAACCACTAAGCAACCTAAGCTCCAGCCCCAGTAGAGATACTTCTGGAAGAAAATATTCTTTGGACTTATGTTGACATAATAAAGGCTGACACTCTTTTGGAGGGACATTTTCCTAAAATAAGTACCAACATCAAATAACATTAATTCTTTCAGTCACTATAATTTTAAGTTCTAAAAACAGTGTAACTAGGAGACAAAATAAGAAAGCACTTAGAAAAGACAGAGAAGAGGAAAACAGGCAGTCACACTGAAAGACACCACCATTTATAGAACTTCTGTGTGCAAGGCACTGCATTAGACAACCAAAACAGTCAGTCTTCATGCAATCCCCCTTTTATGGATTAAAAATCTAAAATACATGTTAGTAGTTAAGTAATTTAATTGTGATCCAAGCTGTGGAGAAGCGAAAACTGAAGGAAAAGAAACATCATCATAAAAGTATTATTTTCTCACATTCCTAACCTAAAATTTCCAAGGAAAAAAGATTTCCAAATTTAATGGGACAGATTCATCATGTCGTTCTTATCCTAGTTGAGAACTTAATTACATTGCTGGTTTGTTGATGAACACTCTTATCAAAGAGAATGCCCAAAACATCTTAAAGGGCCATAGTCCCACTTTCCAATTAAGTCAGAAATAATTAAGCAGCCTGACAAACAAAAAACCAAAAGAAACAATAACTGTTACACACCTATATCCCCCACACCCAAGGCTACATGCTTTACACTCTACCATTTGTCCTTGAAAAGTCAAAGGACAGGGCTAGAATGGTGGCTTGCACTATGGCACTTGCCTGGCACGCCTGAGGACCTGGGTTCAAACCCCAGTACCACATACACAAGTGTCGGAGCAATGAAAACCGGATTTAAAAAAAAAACTAAATAAAGTTGATTCTGTCTTGCTTTTCCCTCTCTCTCTCCCCTTCTCTCTTCCTCTCTTAAAAAAGAAAAAATAGTCCAAGGACGTTTAGCAATTAAATTCCGTTTTCAGGAGTCTTCCCACATTTACATTATCATAAAAAGTAATAATTTTGTGAAACTGAAGGAAGACTCTGCTATTTGTGCTTCTTAAATATGCTTTTAATTTCTCTGACAACTAGAGGCTATAATAATGTCACTTGGAAAACAAAAGGCTGAGTGAGCATCTGAGGGTAAAAAGGAATGTTTTCACAGGCACAGTTGGTAAATACCACTGGCTCTAGCTGAACATTCTTCTTTGACTGGAAGCCAATCACCCTTTAACTTTAAATATCTCCCTGTTACATACAGCAATAGGAGGTCATATTATCTCCATCATTCCTACACCTAAAACTCAAAGGTTGAACTAATACTTGAAACATTATCACCATCCATTCCTTCTTAGTGGTTTTCCAACTGAGTCCATACCAGGAGGTCATAGTTAGTTGAATTAGTTAACAGGCTCAGAGATAAGTCTTGTAGTTTGAATACTACAAATGGCAGACTCTTTACTGAATTTTTTGTTTGCTTGGTTTTCTTTTTTCTTTTTGAGAGAGAATTTTATTTATTTTTTCATCTGGTCTTTATCCCACACTTGGTTATGTATGTGGTGCTGGGGTTCAAACCAGGTCCTTCAGCATGGGAGGCAAGTGCTCTAACTGTTGAGCAACCACTCCAACCCCTGCATGTTTTCATTTTAATTATATTAAATAATATTAATTATATTAAATAATTCAATTTGCTAGTTACAATACACATGAGTTTATATCAAAGCAATCCTTCATTGTATTATAACACAGTAGCGTGAATGTAGCCAGTTTGATGGGAAGAAATAATTTTACATAAATACATCCTATTGAAATAAATCTGCACTTAGCAAATCTACTGCAGTGCTGGATAAAATGACTTTGCTCAGAAATAACCATGTACTTGGGAAACACAGTAATGATAATCATAAGAAATAAAAACTTAAAATATTGTATTTCTAAAATTTAAAAGATTTGTCTTTCTTGATACTTAAAAGTGACTGAATACAGAATACACCATAAATATCAACAGGCAATTCAGAAACATAAACACTACCCAATAAATAAGTCTTAATGTGTACAATCTCAAAGAAAAGCAAATTACAAATGAGAAAAATTGGTTAAAGAAATGATGGCAAGTAATTTGCATTTGAAATTTTCTTTTAAAGTCTGAATCTTAGGTCCCAGAATATAGTCTTCTATATCTCAACTCAGTCCCTCCAAATGCTGCCTCATCAAGCATTTTAATTTAGATCATGCCAAATGATCAGACTATTCTCATATTCAGCCTGGTCTACAAAATAAAAACTCAATTAACAACGATAAAATCAAGAAAGAAAGGAATAATTCCAGTGCTTAAATTCCTTGGTCCCTTCCATGGTGGATTTCCCAACCATTTGGAAAGCACCAGAAGATACTGACACAATCAGTATTCCAAATATGTGTTAAAAAAGGAAAAAGAAAGCAACCCAGTATTCACCAATCAACTGATGAATAGATAACCTCTCATAAGCATACACAGGAATATCATTCAGCCTTATTAAAGAGGAAAATTCTGACACAGGCTACAATGTGGACAAACCTTTGAAGACACTATGTTAAATAACGTAAGTCAATCATAAAAGGACACATTGCATGATTTCACTTCTAAGAAGTAGTTAAGAGTAATCAAATTCATAAAGTAGAACAGTGGTTGCTGGGGTTAGGGGGAGTTAGGAACGGTAGTGGCTGGGGTTAGGGGGAGTTAGCAAATTATCCCTCAATGGATGGAGAATTTCAGTTTGAGAAGATGAAAAAGTTCTGGAGACAGATGATAGTGATCACCACACAATGAAAATGTACTTAATGCCACTAAACTGTACACTGTGAAATGATAACTTTTATCTTGTATATGTTTTACATTAATAAAAAAGAAAGATAAGATAAAAGCAAGTAAGCTTACCAATCCAAAGACCCTAAAAGACTTTCAATAGCATTAATGGAATTTAAATTTTTAATTTATTAAGTAATAGATACTCATTAGTAAATAAATATACCTTGCAATATAAACTATAACCTGAAGGATGTGAGAATTTGACCTAATAAAGACAGGCTTTCATAACAAGTCACTTTAAAGCTATTATATGAAAAAGTTTCTTATCAGTGATTCTGAAGGGAATGTGTCTTTTCAAAAAAATCTTTGGAAAGGGTTCAATCATAAAATAAGATAAAAACATAGCATATCTCACACTTACATCATTTTCCAACCTCTACATTAACCTGTTCTTGAAATGTATTAACAAAGAATGCACATCCTAAAGAAAATCTTTTCATCAATCACCATGTGAAACCACCTTTGGCAGAGATACTGTGCATTCCTGGGAGGATTTAAATTAGTTTGTGAGGGACTGAAACCTGGCTTATAAGGAAAGAATTGGATTTAGGATTCCACAGAGTTTCTGTTCTGAACAACTATCATGTGTTTTCATAGTTATGTATTCCAACATCTATAACAAAACAACATAGAACTTGAATTTAAATTATCTATTGGTAGTTTTCCACATTTATTTTGTGAGCTTTAACTGTCTATCACAATACAGTATTTTGAAATCACAAAGCTTTCTCTTTCAGTAAGAAAAAGAGGAAGAGGTGAGGCAGATGACAATAAGGAAGACTATTCCAACTGCATTTCAAATCACTTAAAAACTTAAACTGATCTACTTTTCAGGAACAGGAATTCTCTATTAGAAAGCAGCACAGTGTGGGTTTGATTTTAATTGGCCTTGTTTTGTTTTGTAACTGATGCAATTTCAATTTCCTTAAATATTTTTCACTCAGTTGCTCAGTGGTTATGGTGCTTGCCTGGCACGTGCAAGGATGCAGTTTTGAACACCAGTACCTCGTATACAATGTTGTGTCAGCACAATGAAAGCCACATGAAAATCTAAATAAAATCGATTCTCTTTCTCTCACTGTCCTTCTCCATTTAGAAAAAAAAAACTGTTTTTGACTTGAATATTTTCAGAGTTCATTTTTTAAAAAGTCACTCTTTCATTTTTATTTTAAATTCTTTGTTTTTTAAAAAAATTTAGCTTGAAAAAATATTTTAATTGTATACAACAAGAGCTCAGTTAATCTTACAGTTTTTACTTTAGGTCTAAAACCAAACCAGTTTAAAGCAAATTTACTTGTAGTGTGGTAAACTACAGAAAAAAAAAAAAAATCAAACAATACTGGAAGTATTACCTAAGTGATATGAAATCTTTCTGATAACCACCAAATCATCAGATCAATTTAATTTACATAGTGAAACATGCTAAAACAACTGCTGCAAACCTGTGAGAGCAAGAAGAAAACATTAACAATAATGAATTGATAGTCCTTAAAAGAACAGGAAAAAAAACAAGATTGTTGTGAAGAATATTCCAGTACTGTGATTCGGAAAACAGCATTCTTACTTACACAATAACAGTAATTACAATAATCGATGAAAGGCTACCTGCAATGTTGACATTCACCATTCAATTTACATAAATATGTTTGGTTAAATATAATTGCACTTAAAATTTATCTTAAGTACAAATACTATTCCACCGAAGAGCAAGCAGAGAAGGGAAAGAGGCATGAGCTTCTTGTGAGCTTATTAATCCAATGGTTATAATGTGACCAAAAATAATAAGGCAAAACATATGATCAATTTTTTTTTTAAAAGGATATGTTTCCTTATACCAAATCTCTGACAACAGCTCAAAAGATAGCTATTGGGTCCCCTGTGCAAAAGCAATCTGTTACCTGTCCCATGAATCAACTGAACAAAACGCTGGAAAAGATGGTTTCCTTCCTAAACGTGGAAAGCTGCTCACAAAGCCTAATTCTGGTAAGTTCTTTACCACCCCAGCAGAGGAGAAGTTACCACTTGAGTACTGGGGATGGCCAGCATTTAAATTTCCTTTATTCTGTTCAATAAAAATCAAGAAATTCTTTCAGTTTGCTAAGGTGGCCTGGTTCTGCTGATGCATTCTGATGGAAAAGCTAAGGAAGTAGAAATACAAATTTGTTTTTATTGAAAAGGAAGTAGAAATATAAATTTATTTTTATTGAAGTTATGTAGCATTTGCATTAGTTTTCCAATGCATTACCTGGAAGCTTGTTAAAAATGCATATCTTAGATCTTTAAACAAATTTCAATTTCTTTGAACAAATTCTGCATT